>JAZGTH010000657.1:0-15977 GCA_036877525.1 Chromobotia macracanthus
TAAATGACCGACAGAATATGAATATGGCTTATCTGTTTTTAAACAAATGGCAGTGAACCTCAGATTGGCCCTTTCACAGAGTGTAGATGAATTAAAATAAATAAATAAATACATAAATAAAAGGGATGACTTGATCAGAGTTATATCAATGCATCAGAAATCAAAGTGAGCTGAGTGCTACAGTTTCAATGTAAGGCGAGAGTGCCACCTGTTACTGTGGCTACAAGTTTAGACCAGTCAGAAAGGTGTGAGAGGAAAGATAAAGAACATAGTACAGTACAGACTGATACTGTAGCACACATTTTTTAACAAATGAGGTTTGTTTGTGTGTCACAACCCATATAGTCATTTAAATAATAATAATAATAATAATAATAATAATAATAATAATAATAATAATAATAATAATTGTTTACTTGTTGCTGAGCTGATATAAGTTACCCTTTTAAATAAAGTAACCCTTATTGAACAACTGAACTGGTTTGTACCTTGAAAAACAAGGTAATGAAAGCACAAACTATTTGCATACAACGGCTGACAAACCACAGCTCCATTTTGTAGGTGTGGTTTGTTAGCAGAATGCACAACACTGATGGTAATCCATTTCAGCTGCTTCAGAAAGAGATTACAAACAATCTGTCAGCATTCTGCTTGTGACTAGGGTTGTTTCAAACCCACTGCAAAAAACAGGATCTGAAATATTTCATAAAATCATGTAATCAAACCATGTAAATAAAATAAAAATGTATCTGTTTTCATCACACTGCATTCAACTACATGCAGGGGTCTGATTGACATCATACTCTAAATGTAAATAAAAATATGTTAATGAGATACTTAATTGACTATCATCATTATTTTGATCATATATGTGACATCAGCCTGTGCAATAAAGAGTAGGAAATGCTGTTTTGCCTGGATATTTTTATGCATCACAAACACAAAACTTTCTTGTTTAGCCTCTCAGCAGCCATTGTAACGTTCAAGTAGCTGCTAGAAAGTTACCAGAATGAAATTTGTCATCAGAACCCAATGCATGGGAATGCATTACAAAATCAGTAATAAATTGTGTTCAGCAGGTCCTGTTTTGTCTTGCATATTACTAGCATATTGAAATACCTATGTCTGAAATGGGCAGTGCTTCAGCTGTCACCAAGCTAATTAAATAAATCAAAATATTAAAGGTACTGTGGACATGACTATAAGACTAAATAATGTCTTGTTTTAATGAAACTGACATTCACTGTAAAAGCAGTACACAGTCTGTGTCATTGTCTGTATGTTAAAATGTAAATACATTTGCAAATAATACAAATTTGTCCATGTTTAGCCAGGAACACTTTCGCTTTTTGAATGACAGGTTTCTTTCTTGAGATGGTTTAACCTCCTGTATTGCCAAAACAGTTTAAGCCTATTTTTACAAAATCAGACTCTTTATTGACCAAGATCATCTCAAATCAGACTGTGCTTTGTATCTATTGTTAGTATTGAAATGGTCAAAGCCACTCTGATACGCACAGAAAGTAGAACAAAAATGTTTTGCGTACCATGTTGAAGATATATACATAAACAGCTTTGGTTTGTATGGTTGGTGGTTTGTTTGTAAAAAGTACACAGTGGTCCATTTTACAAGTTTACCTGACCATCCAGAAACAGGCAAAACAGAAATGTGGTTTAACCTAATTATTAAACTGATGTTATTAACATTTACCTGAAATGCCAAAACAAAGTATTTTTCTTTGGGTTTTCATGTGACGATATGTAAAAAAAAGGATCAGTTGATCTTAAAATGGCCCTTCAAAATTGATTCTCTAGTATCTACCTTTAACTTATTTCTGTCACAAATAAGTTATAAAGAAGTTCTGCTCTCTGCAAAGAAAAACAAGCTTGACTACAATGTCAAAAATTGTTCCTGCTGCTCAACTGGTAGTATATGATGCAAGCAATACCAAGGGCACGGGTTTGATCTGAACACAGAAACGGGTGAAAACAATACAGGGAATGCACTGTAAGTTGCCTTGGATGAAAGTGTCTGGTAAAAGCATAAATGTAAAAGGTCAGGTCACATCTTTTGATCAGATCCTGAGGTATGCCTGTCAATGTCCTGAGGCTTGTGATGAGATGGGCTCAGATATAGCAGGTACACATATAACCGTAATATCCTGAGGGAATGTGACAGAAGCAAGAACATATAGACACAATTCAACAAAGAAAACAATAGGGGACACAAATGCTATGCATTTTAATTATTGCAACTTAATAGAAGTGTTGCAGAAAATACATTTCTATACTTTTTTTTACAAATGACAAATTGAAAAATGTTAAGACAGGAAACAGCTCTGAAGCTCAAATAGAATTTACTTTTCACCATATAATAATCTTTGAAAGGCAAATCAAAATATAGCTTTATTAAAAGTTCTTTAAGCATCATGAGTTTGGAGTGTGTCTCATTTCTCAACTGTGAAAGTAGCATTCATTTCTTTGGAACAGGACGTGGTTCACCAGCTCTTACATGCCCTTGCAGCGTACATATATTTTTGTATATATTTTCTAGATTCACCTTGCACACATCATTACAAACTCATCAATACCAACAAAGCAAACAACAAGTTTTGCATTGCTGGCATAATTAGCACTTCCTTTTCATTTGTGTTTTCATCACACAAACACAAATAATACTGATTATAAGAAACAACAATATATTTGTGCTTAAGATGAGAATGTGGATCCAGGAAAGCGATGACTTTGTTTCATCAGCTGCAACAAGTAAAAAAAAAAATTTACTCAAAGGAATATTTGTCATTTTTCAGAAATCAAATGAAAATGTGGTCCAACACCAGTTTCCGAAATGTAATTAAGGACTGCTGGCAACGTATTTTAGCTTTGAGAAAGATTAGATACCTGTTTTGGTAGTTTGGGTCATGGAAGTCTTAACCGTCTGTTCATTTTCTGCCATATCTGTAGTATAACATTTTTTTTGATGTAATGGAGATTTTCTTTGTGAATGTTTTTATAACATTTTTTTCATTAAAATACTGATCTTACATGGACATAAAATACTAAAATTCAATTCAATACTGTATACAACTTACCCAGTCCCTTAAATTTGTCTAAAATTTTAAGGGCAATTCCTTTACCAGTTTCTTCAGTGAAAACTCCATTAACAGAGCAATATGCAATACATTGCAGACTGTCAGTGTCACTGATAGAAAGGTCCCTCAGTGTTAAGGAGGCACATGTGTCATTTAAGGATTTTTGTCTGATTCGCCGATCATATTTTCCAGTATATCTTATATCTTCGGTTTCATGGTCATTTGGATTTGGAATTACAAAGGTGAAGGTGCACTTTTCAATTCGCTCTTGATCAGAGTTTACTGTGCAGTAAAAAACTGCCTTATCCCCTACATGATAGACATTCTGACTGCTGCTTTCATGTACCAACACTCTTCCAGAGCCACCAGGAAATACAAGAGCTACGAACACAACACCATACAAATTATTGTTGCTGTTGTTTGTTTGCAGGACATATTTTTTAAAGTGCAATTATATTAGAGCAAAGCAGAGACAAGCAAAAAAACTCACCTAAAAGACAAGGCAAAACATTAAGGCTGCATTTAATTTTGTTCATCCTTTTAGCTGCGTGTCTATGCACAAATGCTTTCATTTCCTGTACTCAGAACATTAAGCTGAGACTGACCTCAATAACCACTGACACATCACTGCAGTGTGCTCTTGTTGCAATGATTTTTGATTTACTCATACATCTACCCTGACATTACACATACTTAAGATCTACAGTAAATTACAATGGCACATCAGTCATATCCTCCATATAAAACTGTATGGAGGATATGCTCCAACCAGAATTTAGTAGGAAACAGGACAAAGTAAAAGTTTTGGTTAACTTTTGGATTAACATTACCTTTATTGTAAAAACACAGTTTAAAATCTAAATACCCTAAAATCTGTACATTTATTATAAAAACCTACATTCAAATATATCTCAACCTGGCTCAGAAAGACATGAGACTATAGGGTGAGTTTTTGTTAACATAATGCAATCAGGTACAGTATTATTATTATCTAAAATGCCACAAAAGGCTGCAATAATATAACAATACCATATAGTTAATGGATAAAAATTGTTGTTGAATAAATAAACAGGTCTTAATTTCATTTCTGTATATTGTCTATAAACAGTTTTGTTTATACAGTATATACTAAATATACTGTATAATAATTACAGTATATAATAAATAAAGAATAAAAATACTGCCAGCTGACTCACTGTTGATGATGATTAACAAAATAATGTTCTTGATTTCAATAAAGCAACATATCAGAGACAATTTAAAAAATGAAAACGTTTAGCTCAACAGGGAAACAGTAGCCAGTGTGCACAGTGTGTAAACTAGCCGTTCTGACCACCTTATGGAGACGATATAACTACACCAAGCCAAACTCAAGTAGTGGCAAAGCAAGGTTTTGACAGATGCAGACTGACGATGGCATCAATAAAGCAGATAAAAGAATGAGCCTCCAATATACGAGTGTTATGGTCCGATCAGACAAAATAGTATGAGATGTATCGGCCCAAACAGCACGTCGGCCCAGAGGGAAAATGATGACCATATGGTTACCATATGAGCTATCCGCCCGTTTACACATGCACCATCACCTGACGCTTTGCCTACCTGAAAGTAAAAGTAAAATAAATACAAGTATATCAGGTTCCATCAGCCCTCTCATCATTCGTTGACTGAACAGTGTTTTGTCAAACATATAAGACGCTCTGTTGACAGATTCAAATTATTTATCAAAAGAGTATTATTTTTCTTGTTCGAATCATTACTCGTAATTTATTCGACCTTTATCCAGGTGCAGCTTTTAAACTCATCAGCCATGGAGTTTATTATTTGGGTAAGTCCAACATCAATACAGAAATCTGATACATTTTTTATATATGAACATAAATGTATGTATTTTACGTGCATTTCTATATGCATGGACATTGGATTTTTATAGGTCAGACGGGCGCTATACACATGCAAGTAAACATTATAAACAGATGAACAGCTCTACAAGAAACTTTAAACGATAAACAACCGCATTTATTGATTACTATTTTTGTACATTCAGCTAAATATTAGCCTTTTTGAAGAATCTTTGTGTAAGCTAATGTTTTAAGTAATAAACCAAATAAGGTCGTATGTTACGATCGCATTATAGTCAAATGAACAAGACCTTGTAGGTCAAACGTGCTTGGGCACGATTCAGAGCACCTAGTGTGAGTACACCCTTACAATAGCACCCTTTCACCTACCAAGAATGTTGAAAGTGGAATGGCCAAATTATAACAAGAATAAAATGTGAAATATTTAGATTCTCAGCACAGTTTTTTCTGGGCCAATAAATATTTTCTCCTCTGGGTTTTAAAATGTCTTTCAAGATGCTGAACGGAGCAAAAACAGTTAACACATCGAGGACATATGTTTGCCCATATGTTTTGTTAAATTTATACTAATATGAATAAATAATATGAATAAATAAGATGAAAAGATGACATGACTTCTCAGACAAAGTGAGAGTAAAGGCTTGATGAATTATCATTGTATTATGAAAGTTGTTAATAGTTTTCTTTTACTGTATGTCCACAGAAATTAAGTACATGTTTCACCATTATCGCATACATATTGTTTATGTATGCTGCTACTCTTGGTAAGAATTTTAGATTGTTTGCATCAGTCCATGAGTTGTAAATTCCCTCTATTACTTGCAATTTGCCTTTCAAATAGTCACAGATTCACACATATACATTGAGTGCATGAAAAATAGCCAACCCTACTGCTGTGAAGAAAAATGTGAGTGGAAGCCAAACACCACTGTACCATTCACACGAAAAACCTGTGAAGTTTCAGGTAAGTAATGTTTTAAGGTTCCTGGTAAGCCTGTTTTTTCTGTTTCCTAATTTCTTATTTAAACATATTCTTTTAATTTTGACACTAAAATATCTGTATCTAACTCCTCTTAGAGCTTTCAAGCTGTATCCACCAAACTGTCCACTTTCTACTTTCAACTTTTTAGGTTGTTGTGTGCTAGCATGCTACACCTTTTGTAAGAGATCAGGCTTTGGTCAGTGTTGCAAGAGTGTGCGTCCAAGTCAAGACCTGAACACTGAGAATATGGCTTTAAAAGCTGCCCGTGTTTTAAAGCACGCTGTTGTGGGAAGAGTGCATTCCACATCAGGGTTTACACTGTCTGACTAGAAAATAGATACGAATGTAATATTACATTTATTGTGTTTTTAGCTTACCCGATTAATCTCATATAGAATGTGTGATATAGAAAGCACTTCACTTAACTGGTGTTAATTCACTCATTGGTTTCACCTCATGTTTTTGAAAACATGATGATGCATTATTTATAATCTAGCAGTGTTAATTTTCCTGTTATAGTGCTATCAACATTACGCTTTGTAACAGTGTTTTAGTTAGATTCTTTCCATCATCACCATGAAGCACTTACCCCTCCTGTGAGTACTCGGGTACTTTGTTTATAACCTATATATACATATACATATACACACAGAACAACAAAGGCTTTAGCTAACCTGACATTAAAAGACGCTCAAACCATAAGTTCAAATTCCAGTAATATTGAGTTAATATGGAATCACAAACCAACGTATTACCACCTGTGAAAGGTATCACATTTCCAAGAGAATTTAAATCTTTTCTGTTTTTACAACCAGAGGCTGCACAATATTGTGTAAAACTCATTGACTTTTGCTATAAGTGATAACAGCAAAAATGTTGACCATTCCAAAATGGTGGACACATCAACATTTCTCATAAAATAAACACATTTTGCATTCTATGCAAAATAAAATGTTTTATAGAATCTATTCTACATTTGATCAAAGAATATTTCTTAAATGTGCATTTGTGCGATTCGGAGAAATTAACAAAACATGCCTTTATCCTTTAAAACATTAATCCTTTATTCTTTTTTTGCTCTACATTTCATAGTGAAATCGGGTGAGCTCAGTGCTGACTTGAAAAACAGAGGCAGAATGAAGGAGTCTACCTTTGTTTATAAAAGGCCTTCATTGGTACTTTATCCATGTAGCCTTCTTTTTGAGAGATGTGTGTTAGGGAATTCCAGGAACAAATTTGGGAAAAACCTTACCCAGTAATGTTGATGGAAAACAAGTGCTGCTATTTATCCTTTGTGATCAACAGAGCAAGCAAACAAAAAACACACTGAATAGATATGTCATAACAAAATTAACAATTAAATGAATTTATTATTATTTAAGTAAAAGATAAAATTTAACAACAACCTAAATACATGAGGTTACGCTAAAAAAACTAAATTTAAGAGCTAGATGAGGCAGAAAAGAAGCAGTCTCTAACAATTGCAATCATTACCATGCTTTACAGTGTACCAGATTTTTTTTTGATTTGTAAAATTTTTTCTATAATTTTCTCCAGAAACAAGCATGTTATGTCCATATGACCAAAAACATATGTATTTTAACATCCCCACAATAAATAATGACGCCATTAAGGCTGGGACTCGATGTAACATATATAACAATGGTACAGGTATGTACACAATTTTCTCAGATATTGAGCTTGGGTCAAGCTCTGTTTTTTATTCTTTTTCGATGTGAAATTTAACTCAAAATTTTGTTTACTCAAAATATTTTATAATTACCTCAAAATAACATTGTTAAATTATAGTAAATGTTTTAATTCATTAGGTAACTATACGATGTCTTGTTATGATAATAAACCTATTTGTTGTGACAAAAAATGTGAGTGGGATACAACAATGTCCAATGCAACATGTAAACTGAATGACAGTAAGTAGCAATTTAGTTATAGATTTAGTATATGTACTCTATATTGTATATACAATAATTGTATTACATATATTACAGAAGAAATACTGGAGTGCATATGGGATGTTGGGGCTAATCAGACAAAGTGGTGTTTTAAAAATATTTCTTGTCTATGCAAACCAGATAACGACTATTGTGAACCTGACGTTTGTCACATCTATAGAGGTATGTCGTACATTTAATCTTTATAAGCGCTTTACATAAATTTTTAATTGATGCATTTTAAAAAGTTTAATCATTATCTCATTAAATGTGCTGAAATGTACCACATGATATGTTTTAATGAATGAAATATCTAACTATATATATTATATGTATTTTAATTTTTAAATACATTTCTTAAAGTGAAGGAGGGGAAAAAAAGAACAGACGGACAGATGGAAGGTACTTGAGACATGTTCTATTAAAATTATTTACAAAAATAAGATTTAAATTAAAATTAAAAAAATAAATAAAATTAAGACACATTCCATTTTTTTCAGATTCTGAAGCAAGCAAAAATAAAGGTGAATTTGTAGCAAAAATGTTTGTATAGCAGCTTTGTGTAAGATATGAAGAGGGAGATATACAACAGAAAGGCTACTGCCAAACTACAGTTCTGGAAGGTCACTGCAGAGTTCAGGTCCAAGCCTGCTCCAGCACACGTACCTGAGCTTTCAAGTAATCCCAAAGCTTTTGATTAGCTGGTTTAGGCCCTTCAGGACTGTACTAGTGTCCCTATTAATTTTATTGGGCACTGTTTGATTACTGGTTTAATGGGTGTGTTCACAGTCAGCTCTGATGCCACCAGACACTGGTCTGGAAACAACTGAGAACTAGATCACAGAATATGCCAGAGAAATCTCTTATGTATTTTTATATACACCCAAAGGTGCTCTATTGGATTGAGATCTGGTGACTGTGGAGGCCATGTGAGTAAAGTGAACTCATAATCAGGTTCAAGAAACCAGTCCGAGATGACTTGAGCTTTGTGACATGGTGCATTATCCTGCTGGAAGTAGCCTTCAGAAGATAGGTACACTGTAGTCATAAAGAGATGGACATGGCCAGCAACAATACTCAGGTAGGCTGTGGCATATAAACGATGCTCAACTGGTACTAAGGGGCCCAAAGTGTGCCAAGAAAATATCCCCCACACCATTACACCACCACCAACAGCCTGAACCATTGAGACAAGGCAGGATGGGTCCATGCTTTCATGTTCTTTACGCCAGATTCTGACCCTACCATCTAAATGTCGCAGCAGAAATCGAGACTCATCAGACCAGGCAACGTTTTTCTAATCTTCTATTGTCTAATTTTGGTGAGCCTGTGCGAATTGTAGTTTCCTGTGCGCTTCCTGTTCTTAGCTGACAGGAGCGGAACCCAGTGTGGTCCCTTTCTTCCCTATTCTGATGCTCGGTTTGAACTTCAGCAAGTCGTCTTCACTACATCTAGATGCCTAGAATTTGTGTTACCAAGCAATTGAACAGGTGTACCTAATAAAGTGGCTGTATATTTATATTTTATAAATAACATTTACTTGCATTTTGCTCTTACAACCTTAAAATACAAAATAACATTTTTGATTAACAACCTCTAACATAGAACAGTTTTTGGTTTGCTTGTTTAGGCTTAATCAGAGCAAAGGTATATAAAGATATACCAGGGTAATCTACCTTTGTGTAAATCATTAGGGAATGAAACAAACTAGAATTGTTTAATTCCAGAATTTAGTTTTTATTAGAATTAAACTTAATTCAGAATTAAATTAATTTACTTCAAAGAGAGCCAGTTGCTACAACATTTTGAGTTACTGCTAGAGCATGCTGTGTGGTTGCTAGGCTTTAATTTAAACACTTTGTAAATTAATGATACACAAGTGAAAAGTAATAAATACAATAATTAAAAAAAAAAGCTAAAAACATTTCATTTACCCAAAATTATTTAGCAAGCACCATTAGTGCCTTTTTTTGCTGTTTCTAAAATGTATATTTATATTTATAAACCTGTAGCTATCATTCAGGAGAGCGAGGAGGGAACAAGGAACGGGACGAAAGGCGATGGAGAAGGTAAATCCAACAGAAATGTCTTTAATAATAATCCAACCCAGCGAATACATAGACAGGAACCTGGTGTAAATGTAACAAATGCAACATAGCATATGCAATAACCAAACTAGAACTAACCACGAAGGGGAACTTAAATAGAGTGGATGACGAGGGGCAAACAGGTGAGGGGAAGTAACTAATGAAGACTACGAGAACAGGAACATGACCAAATAAGAAAAAACAGGAACTAAACCAAAACAGAAGACTGGAACAAACTGAGTTGTGACACAACACAAGAGTTCATAAGTGTGATAATAGCCAGGGGAGGCCAACCGTGAGTGTTACAAAGTCCCGCACCCACAGTATTGTCACCTCTTGTTCCTCCCTCATAACCTGCAGCTCCAGCTCCTTTACTTTTAATTATAATAACGGATCCACAAGAGGCAACACTACCAGACTAGACTGAGGTTCAGAAGAGGGCGATTTAGGCGAGGCACCTAATACTCTTTATGAATGCTTTATACATAAATAAAATTACAATTGTTTTTCTTGAAGGGGGAGATGGTGGTAAACTATGGATCGGCATTGGCATTGGCATTGGCATTGGCATTGGCATTTGCATTGGCATTGGCATTGGCATTGGATATTGTCTTTGGAGAAGAAATGTAAGTTAGAAAAACCTACATTTTTAAATGAAAACTGCCACATGTATTTGGAAAATGATGCATTTTAAATGAATACATTTAAAAATAAGTTGACAAAAAGTCCTCCACATACATACGCTAAAACCTTTAGTTTCTGGTGAAATGTCCACTAAGTTGCCTAGAGCTTTAAGCATTACAACAGCTACTACATAAAAAATGAAGATTAGGTTTATCTTTTCTGTTAATTATCCCAAAACAAATATGTTTTGTAGACCTGTTTGTATATATCCCTTATGTAAACAAAGTCACAGGTTTGGATCCCAAAAAGCACACAAACTGAAGTACTTTGAATGCACTAAAAGTGTCTCTTCTTCTCAATTTCTGGTTTAAAATAAGAAATCATTTCATTCTTTTTGGGTTATTTGAAGTCAGCAAGAAACAAAAACAACAATTAACGTCTGTATTGTGACGTATTTCAGGGTGAACCATAATATAAAAAAACCCACATATGCATTTTGGAAAATTTAAAACTTCTTTCTGGTGCCATTCTGTGGACATTTCACATGGAAAAGTAGCAAAACAAATGTCAAATTCCGAAACAAATGAGGTGTGATGGTGTGGTTATAATAATAATAACATTTGTCTATTACATATCTCTGACTTTAATCCACTGTTCCCTAAAATTTTAGAAAAACAACAATGTGCAAGGTAAGAATTTTTTTTTTTACTTATTTAGTCTATGAATTGAATGTAATTTAGCACTTTGGTAGCCAGGTAAGTCTTTTGTAGCTAGGTTGGAATATCGCAAAACAATTTAAAGTTTCTCAGCTTAGTGTTTAATGCTTTTTTGAGCATGAAAAAGATCACTCCAGAAAACCCATTTCAATAACTACAACAATCGGCTCATTAGGAATACAGCCTGTTTCTCTGTATATTGTGATGTCACAAAAAATAAATAACTCTTAGTTATTTAAGTTATTTAAGTTATTAAAGTAACTTAAGTTCTTTATTTAAATATTTTTTATTTAAATTGTTTATTAAATTATTTAAATATTGTCAGAGGCATATACAAAAAGGGAGCAAGGCTTCTAGGTTGAGAATAATTAAAAGGAATTACGAAAATAATATTTAGATTTCTGCCACAGATAATAGACGTCCTCAATATTGGATCATTTTTACAATTAAATAAATGATCATGTGTCATATTTATGTCTCATTTGTTTAATTTGGTTTTCTTTGTCTATTTTTAGGACTATTTTTAAATCTGATTATGCTAGGTCCTATTTATGCAGAAACATAGAAAATTCTAAAGGGTTCACAAACTTTCAAGCACAACGCTATATCTTAGCCAAGAGCACAACTGGCAGGCTATCTGAGTCCAAACACACGCATGCACATAAACATGCACTTATAATCTTAAGAGTTGTTTTTCAAAGCATTCCCTGTATATATCTGATTTTAAACACAATATTCAATATTCTGACTCAAACAAATGTAATTTTATCAATGCTTTCTGCAGTTTTCCTGTAATTTCTGTCACATAGGTGTAATGTTTTATTTTACAACAATGAACCAAGGAGAATTTGGCTAATTTATAAGTCATTTATAATATAAACAGAAGACTTCTGTTTTATGTCAAAGTGAAAAGTATTTTTTTCAGAATAACATTTAGTAAACTGTTGTTTATTTTAAACTGCTGAAGGAGGCACCCAGCCCACCCAAAAACACACTGAACTTCGGTCAGTTCAGCAAAACTGTGATGGTTAAGATTTATCAACAGCAAACAACAACAAGAGTGTATTGTGTAACTGTTTTATATCTTTAGGTGCTGGAAAGCCCAACAATGAATTACAACTGCAACTACGTGAGTAAGACTTAAAAGTGTACATTTATACACTAAGATTTGTCAACAGCCAACAACATTATTATTTTTACAGCACAAATAATGTTTCATTTCAAGTTTCTAAGCATTTTTTACAAAAATGAACAAAAAATTTGCATTAGTACACCAAACCACTTACAATAAGTTTAGTCCTAACTGTGTTAAAATTCTATTCCTTAAGAAAATTAACCTTACAAGTGACATATGACAAAAAACATATTTACATGCTCTGCCAATTATATTTAAGCTTATAAAAAGTTTTGTTAATTTATGAAGATTATCTTGATGGACAAAACATGTTAGTATTACAAACCTTTGTTGATAACATCTTTGCGATAATCCAAAAGGTTATAAAAAACCCATTACCTTTTTGTCAAAGGAACCAATGTGAAGCTTCCAGACTGGCCAACAAAAAAAAGTAATCCCTGCAGCTCTCTATCTCAGTTACAAAAATCCTATCTTCTTGAACAGGGGACAACAAATATATCTAAAATCGCTGACTAAGGTCACAATTAAACAATATATTTCCTGCCAACTGTTAAACCTGACATCAGCTGTACCATAAATTCTGTTTCTTAAACTGACATTGAGCTAAATTAACACTTTAAGTTTACTAATTTTTAGTTTACACAGTTTACTCCATCTACTGCGTATGCACAAAGTATACAAAATGTAATGCAGGCAAGTGTCTTGCAGCTTGTGTTTAGAGACTATAGGCTCTTTCGACTATTAGGCTGGACTTCCGTCATTAGAATTGCCATATTGAGCATTTCACTGTCCCTTATTGATTCAAAAGGGATAGTATTTTTTCTTTTTGAATAAATAATGCATGCCTACAACCTTTACACACGCCTACTGAGATGTATCTGAAGCCCACAGCCACTTCATGTCAAAAAGCGCTCCATTGTGATTGCTGTTATTGTAAAACCACTGATACCTGCTGTACATAAACGTGCCATTGAAACGTTTACCATGTTAATGTTAAAAATGGACTAACTTATTAGACTGTGATTCAGTGCTGTAAAAAACTCCCAAGGGAAGTAAATACTTTATAAATATATGTCATGTATTCATTAAGGGTTCCATGAAAATTAAGAACAACAACAACAAATAATATGAAGAATATTGTAACATGTTTATTTCAGGTGCTGAAATGAAATAATGAGAACTGTGTTGTTGTTGTTGTTGAGGTTGTAAGTTTGTGTTTTACATTTATCAGATGACAGACCACCGATTTCTGCTGTCCCACAGGAGGAAACTGACAGGATGCAGAAATGAAATGTGATTAAAATGTAATATTCATAAACCAATTATAATCTTAGCATCACTAATTAGTTTTACTAATATACATCTTATAATGAACAATAGAACAATAATACCATGTATTTTCTATTCCGTGTGTTATATTACATGTTCCTGTTTTTATTTATATTATATGTAAAGCTGCTTTGAAACAAATCAACATTGTATAAAAACACTATTTAAATGTGAAGTGAAATGTTGTTGTCATTGTTTTGTCATTTAAAAGGACATCTGTTTTGTATATATTGAATACGGTCGATTTGACATATTCCTGTAAAATGTTTTATATATTTTGGAGAACAGATAAAATGTTGACCACGTAGAACATTAAATGTAAAATCTGTAACAACTGCAATCCTGGCCACGAGATGGCGTCATCACAGCAGTTTTTCTTTTCGCTTTTGTGTTGTAAGGCAGCTGGTGTAGAGTTAAGCACTGGGTTCGTTTACAGAAACATACCATAAAACAACAAAACACCAGTTGATGTTTGTTCCCAGGCTATGGTTCCTTGCTTCCCCCCGTGTGGCACTGATACCCTGAATTTCACCGCTGCCTCCCCCTTCCCTCTCATTCTCCCCCTCCCTCTAGGCTCGGATCAATGGAGTTCACCGAACATATATATGCAACATACAGTGTGATGTCATTGAATTTCCATTCTCATGTTTTGATATCATTTTAAAGGTCATGGTGTGATGCGTAAAAAGGTCTAATTTCTATTATTACTGCATACAGTGTTCTCTGACTTGGGAAATAATCTACACTCCTGGTATGGGTGTGTCTTTCGCAGGAGTCCTGGACTTTGTAGTGTTAACGCTCCCTGTCGGGTGCCCCTTCAGGTCACAAGAACTCTCAGACCAAATCTTGAATTGGCCACAGAGTTTAAGACTCTTTGTCTTATCTGTGTATATAAGGTGGCTAGGCAAAAGACTCGGGGAAGCATTCTGTAACCAGAACTTCCCACACAACAACTGGTGTGTCTCATTTGCCAGTTATGATTTAGACTTTGTACCTTATTTTGTATTCTGTTGATCATGTGCTGTTTTCTTGAATTCCAATTCATACTGTGTCTTTTATTTCTTTGAACTGATGTTTTAACCTGCCTGGCAAATAAATTGTTTTCTTGATATGTTGAAAGTTCTTTAGAAATTGTTTTTACCGGTAGATTAGAAGGAGTCCAAGATTACCGCAAAATTAGTGTCAGGATGTGATCATACTGGAGACTTGTAATTGAAAGGAGCTAGGAGCACATCCACCAAGATCTCCAGATTTCTGTCTATCACCTGTCTTAACAAGTTGCATGATCATGACTAAGACAACTGTTACTAGATCTGAGCAAGCATGGAACAGCCAGGTTTAATAATACTAGACCCGGCTACCTGTGGTACTTCACTTTTATGAAATGTGTTAATCTGTTGTAGTGTAGCCAGATTATTTACAATGTTTAGTATATTTAGGCCCTGCAGGACCAGAACCAGTTAGTGGGCCCAGCAGATCGCATGTCCCCTCGAAACCGGATGGCAAACGGACCAAACTGAAATACACAGTATGAAAGACAACAGACATGATGCTACATATTGTAGTCAGAATCCATAAGCAAATATAACTTAAATTTCTTACTAATTAAAGAAATAAAAGCCTTTGAGCACCACAAGGTTGTAATTACAACTTAATTACAAGTAGAAAATCTCCAATGTTACGTAAAGGGCAGAAACAGACATCTCACGGTTTTGCAATATTTACAAAAATTTTAATATTCATGACATATTAAAGGCCTTGACGAGCACAAGCGAGAATTCAATTTCATTTTCAAATAATTCTTCATTTTATTTCAGTGTTAAATTTGTACAGCTGCTTTGTAACAATGTGCCATTATGAAAAGTGCTATATAAACAACTGAACTGCCTAAGCTGTTTATCAAGAAAGGTTAACTTGCCTGTCTGTATATCTGTCTATCTATCTATCTGCATGCGTCCATTTACCTGTCTGTTGTTTATCCTCTTGTTCAACACATCCATCCATATGCATGTAACTAAGCTAACATGTAAATGACCCTTAGTCCTCTATTGTTAGATAATGATATGTAAAAAGTCCAGGTAAGGTGATTTATGTTTAATAGATGAGCGCATTTGTAGAAGGAGATTTTTAACTTGTTCAGCAATCTTCTTCAGTAATCTTCTCTTCTGAAGCAGCTCAGGATGTGTTCAGTGCTGGCG
>JAZGTH010000658.1:0-15722 GCA_036877525.1 Chromobotia macracanthus
TCCAATAGGTGATGTTGTGATCCAATAGGTGATGTTGTGATTCAATAGGTGATGTTCTGATTCAATAGGTGATGTTCTGATTCAGTACGTGATGTTGTGATTCAATACGTGATGTTGTGATTCAATACGTGATGTTGTGATTCAGTACGTGATGTTGTGATTCAATACGTAATGTGGTGATTCAATATGTGATGTTGTGATTCAATAGGTGATGTTGTGATTCAGTACGTGATGTTGTGATTCAGTACGTGATGTTGTGATTCAGTACGTGATGTTGTGATTCAATAGGTGATGTTGTGATTCAATAGGTGATGTTGTGATTCAATACGTGATGTTGTGATTCAATAGGTGATGTTGTGATTCAATACGTGATGTTGTGATTCAATAGGTGATGTTGTGATTCAGTACGTGATGTTGTGATTCAATACGTGATGTTGTGATTCAATACGTGATGATGTGATTCAATACGTGATGTTGTGATTCAATAGGTGATGTTGTGATTCAATGCGTGATGTTGTGATTCAATACGTGATGATGTGATTCAATACGTGATGTTGTGATTCAATAGGTGATGTTGTGATTCAATAGGTGATGTTGTGATTCAATACGTGATGTTGTGATTCAGTACGTGATGTTGTGATTCAAGTGATGTTGTGATTCAATAGGTGATGTTGTGATTCAATAGGTGATGTTGTGATTCAATAGCGTTTTGTGATTCAATAGGTGATGTTGTGATTCAGTACGTGATGTTGTGATTCAATGCGTGATGTTGTGATTCAATACGTGATGTTGTGATTCAATACGTGATGTTGTGATTCAGTACGTGATGTTGTGATTCAATACGTGATGTTGTGATTCAATAGGTGATGTTGTGATTCAATAGGTGATGTTGTGATTCAATACGTGATGTTGTGATTCAATACGTGATGTTGTGATGCAATACGTGATGTTGTGATCCAATAGGTGATGTTGTGATCCAATAGGTGATGTTGTGATTCAATAGGTGATGTTCTGATTCAATAGGTGATGTTGTGATTCAGTACGTGATGTTGTGATTCAATACGTGATGTTGTGATTCAATACGTGATGTTGTGATTCAATACGTGATGTTGTGATTCAATACGTGATGTTGTGATTCAATACGTGATGTTGTGATTCAGTACGTGATGTTGTGATTCAGTACGTGATGTTGTGATTCAGTACGTGATGTTGTGATTCAGTACGTGATGTTGTGATTCAATGCGTGATGTTGTGATTCAATACGTGATGTTGTGATTCAATACGTGATGTTGTGATTCAATAGGTGATGTTGTGATTCAATACGTGATGTTGTGATTCAATACGTGATGTTGTGATTCAGTACGTGATGTTGTGATTCAGTACGTGATGTTGTGATTCAATACGTGATGTTGTGATTCAATAGGTGATGTTGTGATTCAATGCGTGATGTTGTGATTCAATAGGTGATGTTGTGATTCAATACGTGATGTTGTGATTCAGTACGTGATGTTGTGATTCAGTACGTGATGTTGTGATTCAATACGTGATGTTGTGATTCAATAGGTGATGTTGTGATTCAATGCGTGATGTTGTGATTCAATGCGTGATGATGTGATTCAGTGCGTGATGTTGTGATTCAATACGTGATGATGTGATTCAATACGTGATGTTGTGATTCAATAGGTGATGTTGTGATTCAGTACGTGATGTTGTGATTCAATACGTGATGTTGTGATTCAGTAGGTGATGTTGTGATTCAGTACGTGATGTTGTGATTCAATACGTGATGTTGTGATTCAATACGTGATGTTGTGATTCAATACGTGATGTTGTGATTCAATAGGTGATGTTGTGATTCAGTACGTGATGTTGTGATTCAATAGGTGATGTTGTGATTCAATACGTGATGTTGTGATTCAATACGTGATGTTGTGATTCAGTACGTGATGTTGTGATTCAATACGTGATGTTGTGATTCAATACGTGATGTTGTGATTCAATAGGTGATGTTGTGATTCAATGCGTGATGTTGTGATTCAATACGTGATGTTGTGATTCAATACGTGATGTTGTGATTCAATAGGTGATGTTGTGATTCAATACGTGATGTTGTGATTCAATACGTGATGTTGTGATTCAGTACGTGATGTTGTGATTCAGTACGTGATGTTGTGATTCAATACGTGATGTTGTGATTCAATAGGTGATGTTGTGATTCAATAGTGATGTGTGATTCAATACGTGATGTTGTGATTCAATACGTGATGTTGTGATTCAATACGTGATGTTGTGATTCAATACGTGATGTTGTGATTCAATAGGTGATGTTGTGATTCAATACGTGATGTTGTGATTCAATACGTGATGTTGTGATTCAATACGTGATGTTGTGATTCAATACGTGATGTTGTGATTCAGTACGTGATGTTGTGATTCAATACGTGATGTTGTGATTCAATACGTGATGTTGTGATTCAATAGGTGATGTTGTGATTACCGTGATGTTGTGATTCAGGGATGTTGTGATTCAGGTGATGTTGTGATTCCGTGATGTTGTGATTACGTGATGTTGTGATTCAATACGTGATGTTGTGATTCAATAGGTGATGTTGTGATTCAATAGTGATGTTGTGATTCAATACGTGATGTTGTGATTCAATACGTGATGTTGTGATTCAATACGTGATGTGTGATTCAATAGGTGATGTTGTGACCAGTCTGATTTGTGATTCAATAGGGATTGATTCAATAGTGATGTTGTGATTCAATACGTGATGTTGTGATTCAACGTGATGTTGTGATTCAATACGTGATGTTGTGATTCAATACGTGATGTGGTGATTCAATAGGTGATGTTGTGATTCAATAGGTGATGTTGTGATTCAATACGTGATGTTGTGATTCAGTACGTGATGTTGTGATTCAATACGTGATGTTGTGATTCAATACGTGATGTTGTGATTCAATAGTGATCGTGATGTTGTGATTCAATACGTGATGTTGTGATTCAATAGGTGATGTTGTGATTCAATACGTGATGTTGTGATTCAGTACGTGATGTTGTGATTCAATACGTGATGTTGTGATTCAAGTGATGTCGTGATGTTGTGATTCAATAGGTGATGTTGTGATTCAGTACGTGATGTTGTGATTCAGTACGTGATTTGTGTGATGTTGTGATTCAATACGTGATGTTGTGATTCAGTAGGTGATGTTGTGATTCAGTAGTGATGTTGTGATTCAGTACGTGATGTTGTGATTCAATACTGATGTTGTGATTCAGTGATGTTGTGATTCAGTAGGTGTGTTGTTTTGATTCAGTAGGTGATGTTGTGATTCAATACGTGATGTTGTGATTCAATACGTGATGTTGTGATTCAGTATGTGATGTTGTGATTCAATATGTGATGTTGTGATTCAATACGTGATGTTGTGATTCAGTATGTGATGTTGTGATTCAATATGTGATGTTGTGATTCAATACGTGATGTTGTGATTCAGTAGGTGATGTTGTGATTCAATATGTGATGTTGTGATTCAATACGTGATGTTGTGATTCAGTAGGTGATGTTGTACGGACTAACCTGCTACCGAGCGGACAGGGATTCAGTACTGTCAGGTAAGACTCGCGGGGGCGGCTTGTGTGTGTACGTCAACAGAGAATGGTGTAATAATGCTGCGGTAGTGACTACACACTGCTCGTCGCTGGTGGAGGTGATGTTTGTGAAGTGCAGACCGTTCTGTCTGCCGCGGGAGTTCACGGCCATTGTTATTGTCGCGGTTTACATCCCCCCGTGTGCAAACGCTAAGGACGCGCTTCACGAGCTGTACAGCGCCATCAGCGATCAACAAACAAACAACCCCGACGGCTTCTTCATCATAGCCGGAGATTTTAACCACGCAAACTTAAAGACAGTCTTGCCAAAGTTCTACCAACATGTGAACTTCGCTACAAGGGGAAATAACACACTGGACTTTGTTTACACAACACAGAAAGACGCGTACAGGGCTGAACCCCGCCCCCACCTCGGGTACTCCGATCACATCTCTGTTATGCTAATCCCAGCATACAATCCACTGCTGAAAATCACCAAACCGGTTCAAAAACTCATCACAGTCTGGCCGGATGATGCTGCCTCAGCACTGCAGGACTGCTTTCAGACTACAGACTGGAGCATGTTTAAAGAGGCAGCCACCTACAACAACAGCACCGACCTGCATGAGTACACTGAAACAGTGAGTGCATATATCAAGAAGTGCATTGATGATGTGACAGTGACAAAGACCATCACCACACGTGCCAACCAGAAGCCGTGGATGACGGCAAAGGTTCGTGGGCTGCTAAAGACCAGAGATGAGGCACTCAGATCAGGAGATAAAGCAGCCCTAAAAACAGCAAGAGCCAGCCTGTCCTGTGGCATCAAGAATGCAAAACGCTCATATGCACAAAAAATCAATAACCACTTCACAGACAGCAGAGACTCACGGAGTCTGTGGCGAGGCATTCAGACCATCACTGACTACAAGCCCTTGCCACAGGCCTGTGATGACGACACATCCCTTCCAGATGCACTTAACCAGTTTTATTCACGGTTTGAAATGCAGAATGACACACCTGCACAAAAACTGCCCACACCTCCCACCGACCAGGCGCTCTGTCTGTCTCCAGCCGTAGTGAGGAAGACCCTGTCTAGGATTAACCCACGCAAGGCTACGGGTCCTGACAACATACCTGGCCGTGTACTGAGAGACTGTGCTGCACAGCTGACAGATGTCCTAACAGATATCTTCAACATCTCGCTGAGCCAGGCAGTCGTCCCCACGTGTCTCAAGTCCACAACCATCATACCGGTACCTAAGAAATCACCTGTGTCCTGTCTGAATGACTATCGTCCCATAGCACTGACTCCAATCATGATGAAGTGCTTTGAGAGATTAGTCATGAATCACATAAAAACCAGCCTCCCCAACACACTCGACCCGCTCCAGTTTGCATACCGTCCAAACCGCTCTACGGATGATGCAATTTCCTCCACCCTCCACCTGGCTCTTACCCACTTAGACCAGAAGAACACTTATGTAAGAATGCTGTTCATTGACTTCAGCTCAGCATTCAACACAATAATCCCACAACAGCTCATTAATAAATTACACCTGCTGGGCCTTAACAACTCTCTCTGTAACTGGATTCTGGACTTTTTAACCGAAAGACCCCAGTCAGTCCGTGTCGGCCACAACACCTCGAGCACTACTACACTGAGCACAGGTGCTCCACAAGGCTGTGTGCTCAGCCCGCTGCTCTTCACACTGCTGACCCACGACTGCACTGCCAAGTTCAGCTCCAACCACATCAAGTTCGCTGATGACACAACGGTGGTAGGTCTCATCAGCAACAACGATGAAACGCACTACAGAGAGGAAGTGGCACAGCTAGCGGCATGGTGTGGCGCGAACAACCTGACCCTCAATGTGGAGAAGACAAAGGAGGTTGTGATGGACCTCAGGAGAAACTCCACTGACCACCCCCCACTGACCATCGACAGCTCGACTGTGGAGAGAGTCAGCAGCACTAAATTCCTGGGGGTGCACATCACAGAGGATCTCACCTGGACCACCAACACCACGTCACTCTCCAAAAAGGCACAACAGCGCCTACACTTTCTCCGCCGGCTGAAAAGAGCAAGTCTCCCTCCACCAATCCTCACCATGTTCTACAGGGGAACCATTGAGAGTGTGCTGACCAGCTGCATCACTGTCTGGTATGGGAACTGCAGCGCCGCAGACCGCAAGACCCTCCAGCGGACAGTGAACACAGCTGCAAAGATCATCGGTGCCCCTCTCCCTTCCATCCTGGACATTTTCCTTTCACGATGCTCCAACAAAGCCACCAGCATCGTAAAGGACCCCACCCATCCCTCACACAGTCTCTTCCAGCTCCTGCCGTCAGGAAAACGGTACCGGAGCATCAGAGCCCGCACTGCCAGACTGCTCAACAGCTTTTTCCCCCAGGCTGTGAGAGCCC
This sequence comes from Chromobotia macracanthus, assembly GCA_036877525.1. Taxonomy (NCBI): domain Eukaryota; kingdom Metazoa; phylum Chordata; class Actinopteri; order Cypriniformes; family Botiidae; genus Chromobotia; species Chromobotia macracanthus. Next base: position 6,023 of record JAZGTH010000658.1, read on the forward strand.
TGAACTCAAGCACGGCCCCCCTCTGAAAAACCTCATACCTCTTAAATATATATATATATATTTTTTTATTTCTCCCTTGTGCAATTCTGAGTGTGCTACACACAGGTGAGTAGGCCGCACAGATAACCTGTAGTAACACACTCTCCTCTATGTGCACTAGACACTTTTTACAACTGAGGGTACATAATCCCACAAAAAAAGACTCATAACATATGTATGTTTACAAGCCCATGCACTACAGATCATCTTGTACTGTTCTCCAGCCAGGAACAGTGCTTGACTTATATTTATGTGGAACATTTGTATAGTTTGTATTTAAATAGTTTATGTATAGGCAACTTTATATGTATTTATATATAGTATATTTATAATCCAATTCTGTTAGCATTTGTGTTTAGATTTATACTGTTTCACGTCATTGTTGTATGTCTGTATTTATGTAGCACCGTGGTCCTGTGAGGCACGACATTTCGTTCCACTGTATGTCCCCACATATAGCGGAATGACAATAAAGCTCAACTTGACTTGACTTGACTTGACTTGTGATTCAATAGGTGATGATGTGATTCAATAGGTGATGTTGTGATTCAATACGTGATGTTGTGATTTAATACGTGATGTTGTGATTCAATACGTGATGATGTGATTCAATAGGTGATGTTGTGATTCAGTACGTGATGTTGTGATTCAATACGTGATGTTGTGATTCAATAGGTGATGTTGTGATTCAATATATGATGTTGTGATTCAATACGTGATGTTGTGATTCAATACGTGATCGATGCTCTGTGCCACTAGAGGGAGTTTGTTTTTCATATTATTGGAGTTTCGTTATTGGGCACACCTTAACCAGGTAGAAACGAAAGTAAAAGAAGCAAAAGAAGAGACGCCATTTTAAGACGTTAAACTTGTTACCTCTGTGTGTTTCAACAGTCAAATATTTTGAGGTAATTTACTTTATTGTGTATCTCTGTGTGGTGTTTAATGCAGATGCGCGAATTATCTTTCATCTGTTGCAAATCATTAGACAGACAGACAGACAGACAGATACTTTTCCCCTTTTGGGGAAATTAGTAGTACAGTACGCGAGGTGTCTGTTTGCAGCACGTACAATATATTTTACTACGTGTAACATATATCTGAACTAACTAATGAACACTGATTTATTTATCTAAACGATAGCTAGAACAGTCTTAAAGTATGTAAAGTACGTGGTTACAATATATGGAGCAAACTGATATAGTGTAAATGTGCAGAATGAGAAGATAGTTATGGACATGAACGGTGGCCTCACAAAGTAAAAGTGTTCAAGTTTTACGGGATATTTTATGCAAACTCTAATCTCGGTTACTCATGTACGTCAAAGTTTTAATTTGAGTAGTCTGTTTTCATGGAAGTAACTGCCTGTTACTAGTGTATAGGCATAATGCTTTCAGAAACTGGAAGTATTAGTGCACACATTAGATCCGAAATCTAAGATGGTGGCCACGAACACCTAATTACCACTATAGTAAATGATCGCAAATGCAGGGCTTGTTAAATGTATTTTAAACTGTCTCAAGATTTCCATTGGAAATACACTGTGTCCAGCTCTGTTTAATAAAAGCCAAATTGAAAATAACAAAACAGGGCACTATAATTGGTAGTAATCTGGTTACAAATGAAAAGTAAAGATCAGTAGACATATTAAGAAGACTATTGAGTGTTGCTGTAGAGATTGTGGATAGTTTGTGTAGTAATGATACAGCTCAAGAACATTAGGTTTTTTTAAACTTCTAAATGCCCAGCACAAAGAACTAAATCATTAAAAAAAAAAACATATGTTTTAGATTACATTGATCTATATTGGACATTATTATAATATGAGGAATTTTGGGTGAGGACATTGTAATGTCACCCAGATTGAGATTTAACTTTTTGTAGCTGCATTGTATCATTGTACCACAGAAATCTACAGAAACAAAATGTAAGCAAAATGTGTTTCAACATAAAAGACCTCAAATTAATCTCTCAACACTTTTCTTGAGGACTGAGAGTAGATGGACACTAAAATGAGTTCTCCATCTCCTGAGTCGAGCTGTGCGTCTGTAAAGAGTGACCAATCCATGAGGGATCCCCCTAGGTTCAGTGATGCAGCAGTGACCTCTGACCCCAGGTAACACACTAACTATTTCAGCATTGGCATATTCTTTTATCCAAAGTGACTTACATTACATTCCAGGAGCCTGCAGTTAATTGTGTCTTATGTTACCTTCACAAAGCAGAAAATTCCTTTCCTAAACTTTCACTGTCACTGTTCCTCACTAGTTAAACTCCCCAACCTTTCAAAACAGCCCTTTTAGTTTTCAAGAGGAGTCCAAAGACTTCTCTGTGAGCAAATTCTGTTAAATCCGTATCTCGCTCTCCTTTCAGTAATGTATCAAAAGCTGGAGTATGTAACTTTTTGTTCAAGATAAAAAAAATTATTTAATGAGCAGGTACATCATGAATACATCTCCAGACTCGTTGGACTGATCCCTGCTGCAGATAAGTGCAGTACCTGCATGACTCACCATGTCCAAAAAGTAAAAGTAGCTCTGGCTAGGTTTTTCTTCTGCAAGAATCATGCAGTTTGCACAATGCAACTGCAAGCATGCCAAAAGTTACATAGTGCAGCTTTAAAATAAATATATAAACAACTATCGTTGCCTATTTCTCTCTCTTGTAGCATGTACAATTCTGAATATTTGTGTTATAGCACTTCTCATGTTACTGCCTCCATACAATGAAATGCTTGTCATATTCTTTGTGTAAATGGTGCTTTGAGTTATATACTATAGGTACTGCCCTGTGTTTATTATTTGACTGTATCAGCCAGAGGAAGACACCAAGATCAGAGTCTCCAGAACCCAGTGAAGTGTCTGTGAAGAGTAACAGATCCTTGAGCCCACAGAGAAATTTTAGTGATGAACCAGTGACCTCTGACCCTCTGTGAGTATAAACATTTGCTAATGTACTGTAGTGCATCTCATGTGAATAATGATTTAAGACACACAAAATAATAACTAATAACTAAATGTAATCCTAAAATATGGAACATGTATTGCACACACTGTTAAAATCATATCTAGAGATGTGGTCTCTAGACAGTCGTCTCCAAAAGATTGAAATCCCTGTGCTCGTCTTTTCTTACAGAATCTCTCTAACCTACACTGCAACCCGGGGGAGTGAAGACATGCTGACACCAGTGAATGGTATCCTTCAGAGAGTCAAAGACAAACACAAAACCAGCATGAAGAACAAGTATGAGATTTTATTTGAGGGAATCAAACTACAAGAGAATCAAACCCTCCTGAAGAAGATTTACACACAGCTGAACATCATAGAGGGAGAGAGTGAAGGAGTGAATGAAGAACATGAGGTTTTACACATGATGAAAAACCCCAGAGTACAACACTTACAAGACATTCCAATCTACTGTAATGACATCTTTAAACCCTTATCTGAACCAGGATATAGCACAGAGAAAAGAAGAAGGCAAGACAAAATCAAGACTGTTTTTACTAAGGGCATCGCTGGAATTGGAAAAACCGTCTCTGTGCAGAAGTTCCTTCTGGACTGGGCTGAGGGAACAGCCAATCAGGATGTAGATTTCATGTTTGTGCTTCCATTTCGAGAGCTGAACTTGATTAAAGATGATCAGTACAATCTTCACAAACTTCTGCTTGACTTTCATCCTGAACTTCAAGATCTGGACTCACAGATTTATGATGAGTGTAAAATTGTGCTCATCTTTGATGGTCTGGATGAAAACAGATGTACACTGATGTTTTCAGACAGTGAGAAAGTTTCTGATGTGACTGAGACTTCATCAGTATGTGTATTAATGTCAAACCTCATCAAAGGAGATCTGCTTCCCTCTGCTCTCATCTGGATCACCTCCAGACCAGCAGCAGCCAATCAGATCCCCTCTAAATACATCAACCGTGTGACAGAAATCCAGGGATTCAGTGACCCTCAGAAGGAGGAATATTTCAGGAAGAGAATCAGTGATGAGCATCTGGCCAGCAGAATCATCTCACACATTAAAAGAGCAGGAAGTCTGCACATCATGTGTCACATACCAGTCTTCTGTTGGATCTCATCCACTGTGCTTCAGAAGATCCTGACACAAGATCACAGTGCAGAAATCCCCAAAACTCTGACTGAAATGTACATCCACTTCCTGCTGATTCAGATCAACATGAGAAATCAGAAGTATGATGAGAGAGATTTAGAGGATCTCCTGCAGTCTAACAGAGAAGTGATTGTGAAACTGTCTGAACTGGCTTTCAAACAGCTGATGAAGGGCAATGTGATGTTCTATGAGGAGGATCTGAGAGAGTGTGGGATAGACATCACTGATGCCTCAGTGTATTCTGGGATCTGCACTGAGATCTTTAAGGAGGAATCTGTGATTCATGAGAGGAAAATCTACTGTTTCATACATCTGAGCATTCAGGAGTTTCTGGCTGCATTCTATGTGTTTTACTTTCATGTAAGTACAACTATGGAGAGACTGAGGAATTTTGCTTCCATACATAATTTGCTTCAAGGTGCAGTAGATAAAGCCCTGCAGAGTGAATCTGGACACCTAGATCTTTTCCTGCGATTCCTATTGGGCATCTCACTGGAGTCCAATAAGAGACTCTTACAGGATCTCCTGACACACACAGAGAACAGCTCAGAGAGCATCAGAGAAATCACACAGTACATTAAAAATAAAATTAAACATGATCATCTGTCTGCTGAAAGATCCATCAACCTGTTCCTCTGTCTGCTTGAACTGAATGATCAGACTCTGTACAGAGAGATTCAGGAGTTTGTGAGATCAGACCAACACTCAGAGAATAAACTCTCTGCTGCTCACTGCTCAGCAATAGCCTACATGCTTCAGATGTCAGAGGAGGTTCTGGACGAGCTGGACCTGAAGAAATACAACACAACAGAGGAGGGTAGAAGACGACTCATACCAGCTGTCATCAACTGCACAAGAGCTCTGTGAGTTTCTAATCATGCTACAATTAAGAGTCCTTTGTAGATGGAATTACATTTTCTGTTGTTCAGAGTATTTATCTTTAAATATCTTTAAATAATTTGCGTAATTCTAGAATTCATTTGAATTAGAATGAATGTTGTGTAGTGTGTTCTTGTAGAAAGGGTATAAAAATTCAGTTCACTCTCTTTCAGTCTTGTTGGCTGTAATATCACTGGTCAGCATTGTAAAACCCTGTCATCAGCTCTACAGTCCTCAAACTCCCCCCTGATAGAGCTGGACCTGAGTAACAATGACCTGCAAGATTCAGGAGTGAAGCTGCTCTGTGATGGACTGAAGAGTCCAGACTGTCAGCTGGAGATACTGAGGTTTGTAAGATTTGATCTTTGATATCCTGGATGCTCATTAATGGTTACATTTAACACATATTGGATAATTAATAACCAACACTGTAGCAGATAGAAACCAGAGGTACTTTAGAGGCACATTAACAGATCAACAAGAGAGGTTTTCCTTCTTTTAGCAGTATCAGTTCTTAATGTCTTTGTATCTCCCTCCAAGCATAAGCAGACACAAGTGGTTCTCTTGCTGCTGGTTTATTTGAAGACCTTTTCTCTAAATCCACTGGGAAAAGTAAACACAGTATAAACAACAGAATACAGATATTATATAAGCTTGAAAAAGCAAAAGTGTGCACAACAGATTTAACACAAAATACAGACCAATAAAACAAAAGTTGTTGGCTGCATGCTGCAAGAAAGGGAAACAGTTTTGACTTCCTTATGATCATTCAAGTCCTTGAATGATCATAAGAATGAACTTTTATCTAAGCACATTTAATGTTCATAAACTTACACAACACTGTCGAAATAAAGGTACTGCACCTTAAATAAAATATTGTATAAATGTATATATAAACACAACCTAAATTCATAATTATGAAAGTGATTGTAAATAAACAAATTATGTGAACAATGTAATGATAGCAGTTACAGTCTTGTTTAATCTTTAATTTAAAAAGATTATCGATGTATGTGTGTGGGTTATGTATCTTTCTGTAGATTATCAGGTTGTATGGTGACACAGGAAGGCTGTTGTTATCTGGCTTCAGCTCTGAGTTCAAACCCCTCACACCTGAGAGAGCTGGATCTGAGCTACAATCACCCAGGACACTCAGGAGTCCAGCTGCTGTCTGAGAGACTCAACCATTCAAACTGCTCACTGGAGAAACTCAAGTATGTGAGGCATTTTGATGATCTGCATGTTTTTGTATGTTTATTATGTGTTGACCTAGTATCTGTGCCTGCCTTTCTGTACTTGTTGGTAGAAGCAGCTTTAATCTTTTGAGAGTTTAGCTTCTTTTTTTTTTACTTTTTGTTTAGTCACTTGGTCTTGAATTTATCCTTACTGTGTTATGATGGACAATCAAGCATTTATAGTTTGTGGCTTGTCTGTTTCTAGTTTGGATCATGGAGAACATTTAAAAATCACACCAGGGCTGAGAAAATGTAGGTAATTTCTCTCTTTCATACACACACAGCGAGAGAGAGCACTGAAATTATCCTTTATGTATCTCCCTTGTGGTTTTCAGATGCCTGTGATCTCACACTGGATCCAAACACAGTAAGCATTCATCTCATGCTGTCAGAGGAGAACAGAAAGGTCACACATATGAAAGAGCTGCAGCTGTATCTTCATCATCCAGAGAGATTTGAAGGTGTTGAGCAGGTTTTGTGTCAAGAGAGTCTGACTGGACGCTGTTACTGGGAAGTTGAATGGAGTGGCAAGGGGAATGATATATCAGTGTCATATAAAGGAATCAGGAGGAAAGGTGAGAGTGAAAGTTGGTTTGGATTAAATGACAAATCCTGGACTCTGTACTGTTCTGCTAACGAATTCACTATCTGGCACAATAATGCATGCAATAACATACCCACTCCTTCCCCACAATCTAATAGAGTAGGAGTGTATGTGGACTGGCCATCTGGCATTCTGTCCTACTACAGTGTCTCTGACACACACACACTCACACACTTACACACATTCAACACCACATTCACTGAACCTCTCTATGCTGGTTTTGGGGTTTATGATGCCTCAGTGTCTCTGTGTAAGATTGAATAAATTGCTGTGAGAAGCAGCTGAGACATTACTAAAAAGCTGTCAGTTTTCCAAACTCAGTATTTTTTCCTCAGTTTTTTTGCCCTCCATTTATCCCCTAAGGGCACTGTTAAATATTATTTTGGCTATTATGATTAAAGCAGAATACTAGGGCCTACGTGACCTGTGAGACTTAAATGCTGAGCTTTAGTTTACTTAACATAGCCTTCACGTCTGTACATTCTGTTCTGATAATGGATGATTAAACTGCTTCGTACCAGTTCTTAAGGATGTATCAATTAATATAAGCCTGTAAAGAGACAGAGATTGCTGCAGATCAGCTTGCGGTAGGAGACTGTTTAGAGAGTGCACGATAAGTAAAATATTTATCAGGCCCCACATTTTGTCATAAGATGGGCACTTGATGGCACACAAAGAAAGTGAAAGCAAAACCAGTCTAATGTATGTGGGTTCATAATTTTTCCTGAGTGAGATGAGAATAATGGGGGAAGTAAAGAGACATGTTTTCTCATGTCTTGTAAACATCTTACTGTGATTAAGTCCTTACTTTGAATATGGTAAATAATCACATTATTGCACATGTAGTCATTGTTTCATTGGATCCACATGCTCTGTATAATTCTGCTGGATCGTCAGAAACTGTAAGGTCAATATTTAATCTCTGTTCAATGTCATACAAATAAAATCACTTTATAGTGGTTGATATATAATAATTTAAATGTATTCAAGTGTATTAGATGTATTTAAATAATTCATTGTGATGCATTCTGTTTAAATTGTATTTCTTTTGTTGTATTTTTTTATATTTTTTCTTTGCTGTTTTATTTCAATCCTCTGTATGAACTGTGTATGTTAACTCTTAACTTTCTTTTTCCTGCATTTTGAATTAATTGTTTCTAAACATTTGGTCAGGTAGACTATAACTGTCATATGCGTGGAAACATCTAAATCAAACCTCCAGGTTTTATATGAGTCAAATTCTGAATTAACCTAACATGGCTGTTAATGTTCTGTTAAAATAACGGAATAAAGGGCTGTATAATTAACATTGTAATGTCATCCAGATTGAGAGTGAACTTTTTGTAACTGCATTGTATCATTGTACCACAGAAATCTACAAAAAAATTGAGTATGAATGAGTACAGCCAATATGGCTGCATGCTAGCTCCACATCAGGAATTTAGAATCTTTGAATCTCATTGGTGAGGTTCAAAGAGATTCAAAGTTACTGATGTGGAGTCAGTGGGTGGCGAAGTTGACTTGCCATGTTTCATGTTTCAAACAAACCGTTTACACGCCATAGTGATAACTAAATACAATTACTTTAATGATGTATAGAAGAACTTTTTGGAGCTTCAAAATCTCCTACATGCTTCAGATGTCAGAGCAGGTTCTGGATGAGCTGGACCTCAAGAAATACAACACAAAAGATGATGGGAGAAGACTGATACCAGCTGTGAGCAGCTGCACAAAAGCAGTGTTAAATCGTATATTAAATAATCCAGTCAATATGTTAAACTACCGGTCAGAATCAATCTTTCAGCAATGACTGTGTTATTTCTAAATTATTTCAGCAAGAAAATTGGCACTATACATTTCAATAAGAACATGATTAAGCTTTCAGTATTATTTGAGCAGAGTTGTGTGTTACGTTTAAGTAAATTTGATGTAACAAATATTTTATGTTGCATTTGCTAAATTGCTGCTGCTGTTGTTCAATCATAAGTCATCCAATCATCTGAAAGTGCACAAAGAACTGGCTAGACCTAATTTGATGCCAGTTTAAAATTATTTAAAAATCTTTCAAATATTATCTGTTTATTCTGTGTTCAGATGTATTACTGCAGACCTGTATGTGTCTGTGATGCCAATGCGAGGGATGTCCATTTTATTCAAAATTATTAAAGATAATAATTTTCCATTGTGTATATAGCAACATAGAGTAAAATATACAGTATGATATATACAGTAAATTTATAAATTTATATATATATTAGACTCTCCTATATATATTTACTGTATATATCATATTGTATGTTACTGTATATTAATACTGTATATTTAACAATAAATGCAAAAAAATGTGTGTAATTTGGAAGAAAAATGGACCTTCCCAGCATGTTTAAAATTACAAGGCAGGTATTACATTTTGTCAGAAGAGAATTAGGGAAGTGACAGGATGTATTTCCACCTATGAAGCTTCACTAACTCAACCCAAACCCTGTGAGTCAGTGCCCATAAACTCTACCACAGGGTGCTCTGCTTTACTCTGTTTACTAACAGTGCCTGAATGTAACAACTAACGTGAAAAAATGAACTGTTTATTCACTAAATGTATCTACTGATGTGCATACACACACCACATAAACATAATTATTTATTGTTCATGTGAGGTAGTTGAGGCAAGTTTATTCACTGCAGAAATTCCAGCTGTCTGCATAAAGCAAAATCTGTCCCCAGAAGTTAGTGAAACCTGACAAATGAATGTCATTCACATATGAAGGTCTATTCCACTCCATTCAGCCTCCAAGCACGGCATCCAGACAGACTCTCGACTCAGAAACT
>JAZGTH010000659.1:0-15709 GCA_036877525.1 Chromobotia macracanthus
AGGATATTTAGTCATCCACTGTAAATGTATAGATTAGTTTTATGATAGATGTGTGTGCTTTTTGGATTATTTTGTGCCTAAACACACATATACACAACCCCAAATCAAGAAAACGTTGGGACAGTATGGAAAACACAAATAAAAAGTAGTGATTTCTAAATTTACTTTGACTTGCATTTCATTGCAGACAATACAACAGCACATTTAATGCGTTCATGATTTTTATTTTTTCTTCAAAAAAAAAAATTCCTATTTTAGTTCTTGCAACACATTTCAAAAAAGTTGAAACAGTAAAGCATTTACCACTTTGTAATGTTGCCATTCCTTTTCACAACACTTAAAAGACGGTTAGGGACTGAAGACACCAAGTGAAGAAGTGTTTCAGGTGTAATTTTGTCCCATTCTTGCTGCAAACAAGTCTTAAGGTGGGCAACAGTACGGGGTCTTCGTTGTCGCATTTTGCACGAAAAATACACCACACACTCTATTGGAGACAGGTCGAGACTGCAGGCAGGCCAGTCAAGTACCTGTATCCTCTTCCTCCGCAGCCAGGACTTTGTAATGTGTGCAGAATGTGGTTTTGCATTATCTTGTTGAAATATGCATGGGCGTCCCTGGAAAAGATGTCTTCTTGAAGGCAGCATATTGTGCTCCAAAATCTCTATGTACATTAATGGTGCCATCACAGAAGTGCAAGTTACCTTTACCAAGGGCACTGACACAACCCCATACCATGACAGACCCTGGCTTTTGGACTTCTGGTAACAGTCTGGATGATCCTTTTCTTCTTTGGTCCGGAGCACACGGCGTCCATTTCTCCCAAAAAAATACCTGAAATACTGATTCAACTGACCACAGTACACGTTTCCACTGTGTGATGGTCCATCCCAGATGCCTCCGAGCCCAGAGAAGTTGACGGCGCTTCTGGACACACTGTTAACATAGGGCTTCCTTTGGCACGGTACGGTTTAACTGGCATTCGTGGATGTAACTATGTATTGTGGTACTTGACAAAGGTTTGCCAAGTAGCCCCTGAGCCAATATTAATTTGATATTGCTTATAGATGAATGTTTTTGCAGTGCCGCCTGTGGGGATCAGAGAGCACGATTGTTCAGCTTAGGCTTTGCGCCTGTGTCCTTTACGCACTGAAATTCCTCTGTTTCATGATCTTTTAATTAGGTTTGCACTGTTGGGTGAAATAAGTCTTCCTATCTTTCTTTGAGAACATTGTTTTTAAACATTTCAATAATTTTCTCACGCATTTGTTGGCGAACCAGCGATCCTCGGCCCATCTTTGCTCCTAAAGGACTAGACCTTTCTGTGGATACAACTTTGTAATCATAATTACAATCACCTGTTGACATCACCTGTTTCCCGTCACATCATTATTTAACCAGTTTTACATGATTGCTAGCCCTAAATTGAGGAATACCATTTAACTTTTTTTGAAATTTGTTGCAAGAACCAAAATAAGAATTTGTTTTGTTGGAAGAAAAACAATAAAAATCATAGGGAACACATTAAATAATATTATTTGTTTGTATTATCTGCAATAGAAGTACAAGTCAAATAAATTTAAAGAAATCACTACTTTCTTTTTTTTTATTTGTGTTTTAAATAAATAAATAAATAAATAAATAGTGTTCATCTAAAGAAAATAAGTCTATATATCTGACATGAGGGGGTAAGGAATTTTAGTTTCGGAATTGAATTATTCATTTATCTGCAAAAAGAAGTGAATAATCCCTCATAGGGACTTCCTCGAGGAAATTACATCATTGTTTTTACATCACTTTATTGAAATGAACCATACCATCAAACTGACATTTCAATGATACCTGAGATTTTTGGTGTGTCCTAGATATGCATGTTCTTTGTGTCTCTTGTTCATAGTGTTATTTGTTCTGTGTGTTTATTTGTGCATAAAATAACTTGTTCTGGAAAAACTACACTGCATTGTTAAAAACCTGTATTGCTACTGTCACGTAACAGAAAAATGTAGTCTACTTTAAAATACAACGTTTAAATATTGTATATTTATATTGTATTTATATATAAATATATTATTTGTTGACAGTGAATAATGATAAATTCTAACTGGCTTGCAGAACATGGTCATGTACTGCTTGCTTATTGTTGAGGTTCCAGTAACTGGAAGTTAGTTCTTTAGCATTTTTGAGTGGCGGCATACTCCTCATGGTTGTATGCTGGCTCTGTCCCAAGGTGTCAATCACCACCTGAGATGTGACACCTACACAAACAAAAACAAACATGACAGAAAGAATAGAGCTTGAAACAGAAAGCATTGAAGCTAAAGAAAGGACAATGTTTATTAGATTTATCAATATGATAAAGAGTAATATCAAAATTTTAACAAAATTAAGTTTAAGTTGATTGATGTCTTTAAAAATATCTTTAAAAAATTAATAGTATTTCTCTCTTGGAAAAATGAGCGATGAGTATTGATGTCTTTATCCTGCAATTTACTTTTGGTCATTTATTTTTTGTTGGGTTATGAACTGAGCTCTGACACATTTCAAAGTAGCTATGTGTGAAATGCTTTGATAGAGTATGTGTTTCTGGTTTGGGGGCTTGTCTGTTGTGTTAAACTAAACTAAACTTAAACTGAAACTAAGAAAAACCAGACAACAGTGATCTTTGTGTTGTTGTTGTAGCAGCATACTACTGCACAGAGTGAGGCAAAGAAAGAAGGCAAAAGCCTTTCAAGATCTTTTTGCCAAGCGTTAGCTCTAACCTGATGCCTAAAAAGTAAAAATTGAAAAGCGACAGTTATTTGTTGGGTACGCCACAAATAATGTAACTGGCTGTTCAAGTCAGTGTCAGAAATCAACTTTTTAATGAGGAAGCTATTTTTCCCACTAGAGTTTATTTTCAGAAATTTTTAACTTGTTTTAACTTGGCGTGTGTCTGAAAGTGAAAATTTGTATGGAGTCAATTCATTTTATATTTAATGTATCATTTTATTTTCACATCATGTCTGCTTTATATAATGGATATATTGGCTTCCCAGTTTTTACTGGCTCTAACATAAAAATATTCTTTGAGCATCCTAAAAATGAACTGTGTGATTCAGTTTAGATTGTTGTATGAAGGAGTGAACTTTCAGTCAGGCTCAGTAATTCAACAAAGATTTTCACACTTTTTGGAGGCATACGAGAAGCGTATTATAACATCGAAAACTCATTATTCATTACAGCATAATCCTGAAATTAGCCTCATAAATAATGGAGAATATTTTGGCAATGCTCCACTGTTTCTACTACGACTTTCATATTTATATTGCATTATAATAATTAAAACATCAATTAGAAGGCCATTCTTCATTTTTTGATGGTAAAATGTCTTCACTAAGCTGAATCTGTCTTTTGTGTAATAAATCAATGTAAGATTTGCCTTTAATGTTATAATGTTTAAAGAGAGAAAATGAAAATGCTGTCTGTTTGCTGTTATCTATTTTTTAGAATTTGTGAAGAATCTTCACACAGCTCTTTTTATTATAGGAGCACAGTTCTGGTTGTCGAGTTCACAAATGTCACATAAGCATCTAGCTGACTGCTGTCATAACATATGCCAAGTCTTTTGAAGCCATACATTAATTTTAGTGCTAAAAATTTAAGCTTAGAAGTTCTCTCTTTTTTTTTGTTATATTTGATTGTATTGGTCATCCAATTTTTAGAATTGAATTTGAATGCGTGTTTCCAGACAGTCAGCTGTTAGTCGCTACAGCCTGCTCATAGTTCGCTCATTCCTTATAAGAAAAATTCCTACAGGCTGAATTATTGTCTTCATCTCCTGCATGCTATCCTTTTTTCAAATCAATTCCTTTCTGCTTTTCCAGTCTGTCTATTCAGGAAATTATTTATTTGTAATCAATTCTTGTTATTACCTTTTTAAAAGAGAGTAATACTTGATGAGTACTGTAGAATCCTTTAACAGAGAAGATTCCCACCACTGTGCAGTGAGAGCTTAAATTGCAGTTCTGAAAGTAGACTACAGATGCATGTTTGTGATCGAAATTGCCTACCCTACCTTTAACATGGATGACAAGTTGAAATTCTAAACACCTACCATAAATCAAGCCAAACTTTTTCACCATCTAAGTAGGACATGTATTATAATATGATCTTCATTTTTTATGTTACAGATGGACATTCGAATTGAACTCAGCAACAGGTTATCAATCATGATTATAAACTTACTGTTATGAATCAGGGTGAAGAAGATCATGTTAAACACTGATCAGTTCTTGCTAATTTAACTGATTTCTGTTCATTTTAACTAAAAGTTACAGATTGCAGTTTTAATTCTAAGAACAGATTTTTGCTAACTATTTGTTGGTTTAGATACAGTCAAGCTGACTAGTGAAGTCAGTTCTTTAAGAGCGTAAGGTGACCTTTCAGATCCTACCCTAATAATGAATGAAGCCACCACGAGTCACACGCTTGCAGTGATAACAGCTTCATTAATTATAATACAAGCCATCAAATATTCCTGACCTTACTGCTGAAATAAGACTCTAAACTGTGATACATTTTCATCTACTTGCTCATGTAAAAACACTCATTGCAGAGGATAGTACATTTGGATATATTTTGGTGTATATTTGGAGTATATTTTATCTGTTCTGTTTTAGCTAGATTCACAATGCATAAAGTATTTTAAATATATATTATAACCATTTTAATCATACTTGGTACAGTGTATTTGAAGATAAAACACTATTACATTTCCCTCTCTAATATTTCTATTTTATTCAAGCAATATTACTCATTTAATCTACTAATTTGATGATTTCTGGTACATCTTCAGTCTTGCATTTTAATATCATAATATTCTTGCAGTTTTGACTTTATTCATCATGGCTCATAGTTGTGGCATAAATGGTTGTTGGCTTAAAATTATTATACATTATGCAATAATACATACAGTAAGTAAAGTTAGAGAAAGTAGTATACTGCATCAGACATGATGTATTTGTGCAGCTAATTATGTAGCTGATAAAATCAAACATGTTGGATTGTTTCTAAATCAAGTGAGGATCATCCAAAATGGCAGGCAAGAACACCACCGACTATTTGGATTTAACTGTGAATATAATTTTTGTATTTCCATTATTGTCACTTATGAAGTTCATTAAAGTTATGATGCCGCCAGTGTTTGACTTACCTGTGCTGTCTGAAAGAAAGACCCATGTGCTGTTTCATCTGCTGCAGGCCATGGTAGTCAGTATAAATGAGGTCAAGGCAAAGGGCCAATCAGAGGGCAACTTCCTCTCCCTGGAGCACACCAAGGGACCTAACAAGGAAGAAGAAGTTTATTAAAAGTGTGCTTAGGGTCAAATTAAGCTTGTCTGTAAGTGTGAGGCATAAGGAATGGTTGGCCTGTCTTAGGATACAGAGCACATACACACACAGGCAGGCACAGCAGGTAACTGAGGAGAGCACCTCCTTCCCACTGAAGATCATTTTGCAGTTGGGAGAGTTTCTTTGGATTGTCCTCCAGGCCACTTGGAACTACCAAATTCAAAGCTGATAGTGTTTCTGAGCAAATGATTCTGGGAATGTTTCCAGGCAACACAGATCTGCTGCTAAACTGAGTTCTGGAATCTCATTATGAATTCTGGGATGGTTTCACATGCCCACATCTCTTATCTAGTGAGAATAAGAATAGCGCAATAAGCACAATCTCATTTGGGTTAGAGCACCATTGAAATTCATTTTTGAAACTGAAAGTTTTCAGTCTTATCTGTTTAAATTGTCAAAATGTCTGAGCTGTTAATTGCACCACCTAGAGTTAAATAGACAACACAGGAAAAACAGTGCAAACCTAAGGCAGAGGTACAGCATTTTTAGAGCCTGGTCTTTTTTCTATAAATGTCATGGCTGTAAGTGATATAAAGATCATCTTCTTGTATAAACCAGGTTTGTGGACCCAGAGCAAATTCTTGGTCCTATCCAGCTTTAGAAGTCAACATAGTGTAAACAACATTCCATAACCTGTTTCACTTCTATACTATCATGTTTTTCAAGTGAAACAGGATAATCAATAAAAGAAAATGTAAGATGTGATTTTATTCTTTTCCATATGGAATTAAATGGATTGTGAAAAGTGGGCAGTACATAACAGATTGGAGGCGGGTGGTTTGAGGAATTTGTGCAGCGGGTTTGACTGGTTACCTGCACCAGTCAAATAATACCCC
This sequence comes from Chromobotia macracanthus, assembly GCA_036877525.1. Classification (NCBI taxonomy): domain Eukaryota; kingdom Metazoa; phylum Chordata; class Actinopteri; order Cypriniformes; family Botiidae; genus Chromobotia; species Chromobotia macracanthus. The sequence continues at coordinate 6,222 of JAZGTH010000659.1, forward strand.
ATAGAGATGAATATTAATGCAAATAAGGCAAAAACCTTTCTCCAGGTATTATACATCACCTGGTTTTACAACATCAACCAAAGTCATATTTTGTCAGTTTTAAATAATTCCCCTGAAGAATCAAAAAGAACACACAAAGACTAAGAATGTGCAAGAAAGAAATGAACAGTGCAGCAGGGGCTAGTGGACACACACAGCAGACATACTGCTGAGCGAGACAACACAACAGCTATTAAGACACAGATGCTGTGTATATGAGGGCAACAATAAAACACTCTTCCCTCAAGGAGGGTTATTTCTAAAATAATTTTTTAGCTGACTTTGTGATGCTAAGAAGTATGGACAACGGTTTCTCAAGTATTTGTAAGTAAAAACATTATTTTCTTAGACAAACCAAGGCTGTTTCATTCAGCAAGGCTGTTCCCCTGAAAGACCTACTGTGTAGCTCAGAGGATTAGAATGTAACCCATGAGGATAATTTTATTAAAACATTTAAGATTCCTAAGCACCATGTTTAAAAACTTTAACACGTTATTCATTCACTGTACAAAAAACTGACCATTATAAATTTCTTCATTCTTGTTTTGTATTTCCACAAAATATATTGCCACACAGGTTTGGAGTGACATGATAAATAAAAGCAATATGTAAATTTTAGGGTGAACTATTAATGACTAATAATATTATGTTTTATTGTACTAATATTATGCCTGTCACTCTAAGCAGATCAGAATCCACTAGAGCAGTCTGAGTGCCACAGCTCTGTATCACCTCTCCACTAGACGTCTACTGATGTTTATTGTCTGAATGAGTCTTATGATTAATTCATTCAAAGCAATATCAGTCCCTTGGCTGTAATTGAACAGCTACAGCTGAATCATCCATCAGACCTTCTTTAAGTTGGTCAGCACTAGCAATCTCCTTACATCTCCTTACTGGCTATCAGACAGAAAGCAAATGCCCCTAGAACACAAAGCAATGTGTAACAACATTACAAAAAAACATGACAATTGTGTTTTACAGACTTTGATTAGGAAATGTCAATAATGTTTTGGAATCTTTTCATATTGGATCTTTTCTTTCATACTGTATCTTCTGAGTGCCTTGTTAGCATGTTGATATGCTATAGTGAAGCTGTTCTGAGTGGTTGCTAGAGTGTTCCTCTGGGTGGCTAGCTGGCCCAAGTCAAAAAGAAACCCACTTTCAAATCAAAATGATTTTGTATGAGTATTAGTAATAGTATTAATTGCCTTAGCAACAATAACAAAAAATAAACAAAAAGGCATTTGAACTGCCCTCATAACTCCTTTAGAGTTGCAATATCGTACAATATGTTTACCACCCTCATGATTCCACAAAAGACCCAAAACAGGTAAATATTTTGTAATATGTCCAGGCTGATGTTTTCTAAGACTAAAAACAATATTCTTCCACTTACTGCATTCACAGTGCTCCATGCTGTGAACCAAAACTCTCTTTCTTACGGATAAATGCAGCTGTTTTATTTGCCTGTGATGGATTTGTCAATTTTCTGCAGTATTTCATTTTAGCTTCCACCTAAGAAAAGAATGAATGTCATGTCTGCTTTCCAAGAGTAACTGAAAAGTAAAATCTATAAGCCATCCTACTGTTTCACAGACAGCTGAATGAGCTGAATGAATGAGCCTTGTTTAAAGCCATATGTGAAACATACAGAGTCGCACATGAATTGAATTCTGTTTAATGTGGCAAATTGTACAAGAACAACTGTAAACAACATACTGTTAAGGTAATGAACTGCACAGTATCCCTAAAAGGTATAGTTCAACATATAGTTATATATACATACATGCTTAAACCCGAGCATCGAATGGGGAAGAAAGGGATTTACATGACTTTGAGCGTGGAATGGTTGTTGGTGCCAGACGGGCAGGTCTGAGTATTTCAAAAACTGCTGATCTACTGGGATTTTCACTCACAACCATCTCTAGGGTTTACAGAGAATGGTCAAAATTGGACAATAGAAGATTGGAAAAACGTTGCCTGGTCTGATGAGTCTCGATTTCTGCTGTGACATTCAGATGGTAGGTTCAGAATTTGGTGTAAAGAACATAAAAGCATGGCTCCATCCTGCCTTGTCTCAATGGTTCAGGCTGGTGGTGGTGGTGTAATGGTGTGGGGGATATTTTCTTGGCACAATTTGGGCCCCTTAGTATCAATTGAGCATTGTTTAAATGCCACAGCCTACCTGAGTATTGTTGCTGACCATGTCCATCCCTTTATGACTACAGTGTACCCATCTTTTGATGGCTACTTCCAACAGGATAATGCACCATGTCACAAAGCTCAAATAATCTCAGACTGGTTTCTTGAACATGACAATGAGTTCACTTTACTCACATGGCCTCCACAGTCACCAGATCTCAATCCAATAGAGCACCTTTGGGATGCGGTGGAGCAGGAGATTCGCGTCATGGATGTGCAGCCAACAAATCTGCAGCAACTGTGTGGAATAAAGGCAGTTCTGAAGGCACAAGGAGGTCCAACCCAGTACTAACAAGGTGTACCTAATAAAGTGGCCAGTGAATGTGTGTATATATATATATATATTTACTGATGCTGAAACAGTTTTATAGTGTCAAAATATTCAAAAGACAGAAGGTAATGCTCAAGAACTCCACCATCAATGATTAGCACACACTTCAGGTTTCTCATATGTCAATGTCTCTGCCAGTCACTGTACTTGCTTAAGTTCAGCTGTCACAGTAGTGGACCCATTAAAAATTCATATTTATTTCAGTTCATTTCAAGCCTCATTGCTTGAAAATGTTTTTTCTGCTGCCAAACTTAGACCAGTTATAAATGAACTCTATTTTAAAGCTATTGCAACTTAAACTTCTTGAACTCTAGTGAAGAGATACTACAATCTCTTGCCTTTAGGAGTGCAGTTAACTTAAGGGTGTACACTCACACTAGGCACTCTGAAATGCGCCCGAGTGTGTTTGACCCCAAAGTCTGGTTAGTATAACCAGTGTGTTCTCTCTAAACCATTTCTTGGTGCAGTTTGTTTAACCATGCTCCATGATAAATCTCGTTTAGGCACAGTAGAAGGCAACTGTGCCTAGTGTGAGTACACCCTAAAAGAGAGTCCCCTTACTTCTGGTACAGTTCATTTTATCCACAAGAACTTTTCATGTGAAGAAACAAACTAAAGCCTTATTTTCTCTACCGTATTGTGGGATATCCGAAGTCCAGACACAGCAGGACAGGTCTGAAATCTGTATTTTCTTAACAAATGCAACAGATTACACAGATTAGAAGGCAGAGCACATATGAATAAATGGACAATTGTGACAGGGTGGAAATCAGGAGAAGTGATCTGTTGCACAAAGAGAATAAATATGTCATAATGGAGCAGCACAAGGCTGTATTTAGCAGACTGCCATTTCATTACCTCAGCACTACTACAGGCTTTAATTGAATGTATGCTAATTTCAGCATGAAATCAAGAGCAATCAAAGGATTTACATTTGCAGTTATCTAGAATAAATGCAAATAGTGGTAAAAATTTGTACTACATACACATAAACTCTCACACAAAACGCTATGGGTATCTATTCAACTTCCTTAATGATTCATTTTTGTCATTTGGAGGAAGAAAGAATATCCAGCATTTGCAAAACAATTTGTATTGCATACTGCCCACAGCATCCTGTTGTTTTTTTATTTCCTGTTAACATTTCATTTATTTCTTTAAATGTATTTCATCTAACAAAAAATCCAAAAGCACTACACTGATTTAAAGACTTACACTGCAAAATATCATATACATATATATTATATATATAATATACCAATACAAGACCTTTTAAAAGAAAGAGTAATTTTAATTCGTCATGGGGTGACATGTACAGTGAGATTTAGTTAGTATGCTTTTATATTGTTATGCAAAACTTAATAATTTATTTATCCCAGCATGAATGTAAAAGAAAGAGCAACTCCTGTGTGTCAATGGGAACAAAGAAATTGCTACAATTCATAAAAAATTTAAACACAGCCTCTCTGTTTAGTTCCTAATTTAAATGGGGTTTAAAATCACTAGATTTTCAATGTGGTGTCATATTATTGGACCCCACTGCATTTATACTGAAATCGCAATCATGGAAAACATCTTCCACAGTCTTAATACAGCATTCTGATTATAATAACTGTCACAATAACAATAAGAAAGTGTAACACAACATAACATTGGTAGCAGAATGCAGAACATTAAGACAGAGTAGAGAACTTTCATTTGTTCTAAATAAGAACCAATTGTCGGTTCTCAACCTGCACTCTCCCTCATATGGTGTGATTTCTCCAAGCACATTTTAACATCAGTTTCAAGGGTGTACTGCAGGTGTCAGTTTTAGACCCCTTAATCTTTTTCAGATGTATGCAGTAGGGATCAGGCCCACACTGAGGAAAGATTGGCCAAACAGTATGCAGAAGCACATTTACAGGAAGTAGTATGTGCCCTGGTAATACACTGCTGAGTACAATGACCTTACACACAGTGCCAATTCTATAAGGCCACACTAATCTCTCTCATGAAATTATAGGACGCATGGGAAGGGATTGTACAGTGTAGGTACCACTTCATTGTGACCCTAAGTCTAAAAAACTCCATTTATGTCCAATCCTAAACCGCACAAGAGGTCATTGTTGCTCAGATTGAAACAGCAGTGAGCAATGAAGCATTGAGTCTGTGACATGTCATATGGAGAAGATTTGTGTGTTAGTGTCAGCTCACTGCATTCAAATCAATTGAAACATATAGATGTGAAACATACTGACAAGCAATAATTCCAACAATCATGCACTCACTTTCTAAAAGCAAAGCAAAGAACAATAAGCAATAGCACTTTAATCTTACAAGAGTATAAATATATAATATTTGTTTTGCTCTTTAAGCGGCTTGAATAGGTATTCAGCAGATTCCACTGCAGTGGAGTGGATGTAGTCTACAACTGATGGAAAACTCTCAGGGCTGACCTTCTTATGTAAGGACGACACGAGAACACAGCCTTGGTAACAGACCATACTAAAAGTTCTGAGTCTGAGCATGTGACCTTCAGCATGCTTGCAACCTGCCACTTTCAGAAACTAGCTGCAATATTACATGTATTCAATGCATTACAAAATCTTTTGAAAAAGGCAGCCTTTAGAATAATGCAGGGATTTAATTCTCAGGGCTGCTTGCATTTTATACAGCTTGCTCCCATTATAGTTGAAAACTCAAATCAAATAGACGAGAAATTGCAATATGGGAACATAATTCAGAAATGTGTCATTCACCAGAGGTTTTTGAACCTAGTACAGATATTAGGCACTTGATATAATTCAGATTTCTGCATAAATGTCATCTTTTAAAAATTTAATTCAGGTTATATTCAAATTTAATAGGCTAGTAACCAACCATAAGTATTTTTATGCAGTTAAATTATATATTTTTTTCAATAACCTCACTGCTCCACCTCCTCCGCGCCACCAGAGGGAACCGTCGCCTGAATACTAGTCTCGGTGTGAACTACATTTCCCATCATGCCGCATACCTGGGACTGATTACTTCCTGTTTGGACACCTGAACCTCATTTACTCCTGTATATAAACCCTATGCTTTGTTTTACTCATTGTGAAGTCTTGTTTTGCCCTGGCAACAATTCAGAAGCGTTTATATTACTCAGTTGGATTACCTGTTTTGATTCTGGACTGCTAAGTGGGTTATACGATTGTTTGCTGCCTACCCCTACCTCGGCCTGTATTTGGATCTATCGTTTGTTTGCCGCCTGCCTTGATCCCGGACTGTGTTTAATCATATGATTCTAGCTGCCTGCCTTCGATCCTCGCCTGTCCCATGACTACGTCTCTGCCTTGCTTCTGAAATACCATTTACTGTTGTTGACCTTGCCTGTCTTGATTCTATTAAAACCACTGCAAATGGATCCTTGTGTCTCTGACTCCATGTTACATCAATAACCTCAATTACCTAAATAAATAATTTAACAAAGTGTTGAATGTTGAATAAAATTAAGAACATACAATTAAATAAACTTCAGAATTAAGACACATTCCAATAAGCCATTGATATTTATATAATACAGAACTGTTTTTTTCATGATATTTTGATATAAAAATTATTGATATAAAATGCATTATATTGTTTATAAAACAGACAGACTGATGAATACACTTGAACACATGACCACCTGTCAATGATATCTGTTCAATGTCTAGACACTTGCCTTGCTCAGTCCCAGTAAGTTAATAAGGAGGTACATGGGAAAGATGCTGTTTTAACACACATTATCAGTTAAATTAACCTAACAGTGTAATTCATAGACAAGATTTTCAAAGACATTTATTGAATGATAGAGCAGCACAAACTAAATATGGCAGTGTCAAAGCATTTGTTGGTCAGAAAAAAGGTACTTCACACTGATACGGTGTGAAGTAGACTCTCTAATAGACTAATATAGAGTGATCAGTCATGTGACATTTACAGCTCTGGTGATTGGGTCAGATTAACTGTGTGGCATGAAGCAAAGATGACAGGATCCATATCACACTTCTGGGACTGTGCTACTATACTGTTCTAGCCAAAGCAACTCACTAAAATGAATGGGAATGGTGTCTTAGACCTCCTCTTTTAACTCTACATTATAAGTAGACCTAAGAATTAAATAATAAAAATAAATGTTTGATGTGACCCCTTTAAAGCATCACATTGTAAATTAAATTAGGACTGTATGCATGAAAGTTATTGTTTCAATAAAAATATTAGCGCTCTCATTTTATAGACAGTGCACATAAACTGTTTGGTTACTTCCTTATCTCTCTACTGAGTACACAGATTTAGTGTGTGTTCTTTACACCCAGTTTTGTCTTTAAGTATTGTATATTATCAGAACTGTGTTATGCATAATTATGTAATAGGACAGGATTAATATGCTCATAAACGTGCAATAATGTTATTATAACATTATTATAATGTACTGTGTCCATAAAAGATCTCATGTGTCTTTGCATAATGTCACTGCGTTATCTTGCTTCGGCACAGATTGCTGAGAAGGCCTGTAACACGTTCAACAGCACTGATTCTGCTAGAGATGAAAACATCCATACAACTCTAAAATATTGGAGGAAAGAAACATCGAAGACGACGAGTTGCCTGTGGCACTAAAAATGCAGCTAATGCAAGAGATAAAATGTCCTCTTTAGGGGTTGAGGTGCATTCAAAGTAAGTGAGCAGAAAATCTATGCTACCTTGGCTGCTAACTTATTACAAAATATTGAGAGCAGTATAGTGTTGCAGTGCAATTAAAAGTTACATTTAAAGTAAATTAAAGTAAACTAAACACAACTGACAAACTTTCGGATTTGAGAACACATAGTTCCATTTACGTATTTAGTTGAACGCTTTTATCAGCAGCTTGCATTGCATTCAAGTTATACATTTTTTCTTATACATGTACGCCCTGGGGTGACCACGACCTCTTGTGCTGCTAACCAATGCTATACCACTAAGCTACAGGGGAGCTACCATGAGCTACCACTGAGCTCCTGTAGCTCAGTGGTAGACTGGGCGGTCTACCACTGAGCTACAGGAGTTCCATGCAGATTGTATGATAAATCCTTGAAATTCGTTTTGTAGGCAAACACAAACTATACCTGTATAATTGTATGTAAAGTTATTTATTATTTTATATATTTGTTAGATTTATTATTATTATTGTTTGTTGTTATTTTGCATGATTGAGAGTGAACTATAAAGCATTTTCAGTTATTGTTTTGAAACGCAATATTCAAACTCCTGGCTGCTTTTGGGCAGAACACTTACAACAGCATATACCCCCCTATCCTTCACCTGTGCATTGTTATTGGCTGGGGGCTACACACCTACTGGCCAAAGGTTGCCACTTCAAATGTCCGTGCACCCAAAACAATAAAAATAAATAAGTGGGTATAAGCAGACGATATAAAATACAGATACTGTATTTTTAGTAAAAAAACTCTGCATAAGCGCAACTTTGGGTCTTCTGTGTGTAAAATAGTTATTAATAAAGAATGTACAGGTGTATCAAACATCTGACTGGGATGAGTTTTGAATGATACATGGGTCAATAGATAATGACCAGTTTTCATTTGGGTGTAATGTTCCTTTTAAGTCCTTAATAGGACAGACAGCAGTGATTTGGAATGCAGAGGTGTTGATGCTCACAGTGCTGTGGTGCAGACATATGCTTTGTTAATTCAAAGTGTGACAATTGACACTTTAAACTGCTGTCCTCTCACAGTGAGAGAATCAACATTTACTGCCTCTACTGGCTTTTCTACAGGGCATGTGATAATAATAGGTGCTACCAGTAAGGAAGAAACTAGTGTGAGTCTACTCCACTGTCTGAGACTAATCCAACTGTACTAAACAACATTAACGCTGCATTTATCTTAATTTCTCTTTCGCATGTAGTGATGCTGAGCAATTACCTGTCTGGTTAAAGAAGATTCCTGATGGGACGTGACAGTTGTCTTGGTCTGTCTCGTCACTTCTGGCATCGTGTACCACATGACATTACAGCTTCTGTGATAAACTGTGCCCTTACTATCAATTGAACCTGTTCTCAGCAGATGCCGGGACTCCATGCTATTAATGCACTGAGTTTCTGTACTATTGGTCATTTCTATTGCTGAATGCCTCCATGTTATTGGTGGGCTGCATTACTGGCCAATGCCAGTTCTTTCTAATTTGACAAGTAATCTGTTTTTCCTGTGCTGTTGCGGCAATACATAATGCATTAAATAAGATGAAAAATTAACAATTGCCAAACTCATTTGGAATGGCAACAATTGCTGACAAGGGTTGGGGTTACTAGATTATAATTATCAGCAAAACAGTGTGTTACTGCATAAAGATTACACCACATTATTGACCATAAATGCACATACAGCTGCACAAATCAGGGTTCAGAGAGTGGCTTTAGAAATGGGTCTCCCACTGCAAAGACAGACTACAACAGGAGTGAATAATGAATGATATTGATAGTGTTTAAGGCCTAGCACACACATTATAAGACAGAAACGTCTCCCTGCTCACAAAGACTGTTGTGTTTCTGTTGTATCTATGCTGTAGGCTGTATTCACTGATCTACTGATGTATTCACTGAACTTATCTGAACAAAGTGAACCACCTATAGATGTGATCTGTGTAAATGTGCTGAATAGTTACAGTTTTGTGGAGGTGCATGTCAGGCTTCAGCATAGGTTTGGCACATTTAGCCTTAATCAATTGCAGACAAGATAGAAATTACAAGATCATTCTCCCTGCACGACTGAATGCAACTACAATCTTGAAATGTTGTCACAAGAAAGCTCATAGCATACTCATAGTTGCAAGAGAGTTTATTTTTGACATCAAACAACACAGAGGATAGGTTTGCAACTCATCAATGCATCAATAGAAATCAATAAAG
>JAZGTH010000660.1:0-15638 GCA_036877525.1 Chromobotia macracanthus
CTGTACTTTCGACTTTGATTATGGATAACCCCAATAAACATCCGCAACTGGATCCTGCTTCAGCTTCTGCCTCAGCCCCCTTACACTTTTAAAACATAACTTCTTTTATGTGTTTATTTTTACTGTTTATATGTGAATAAAAGAACATGAGAAAATGAAATTGTGTTGAAAATTATTTATTTATTCACAACATCTTCACAATATGTTATCATTTGGAGGGGCTTACACTCACTGAACACAATTTAACATTTTATGGTTACAACCAATAGGTTTTAGGTTTTTCACAAAATGTGGAACCATATTATATTTTTTAAGTAGATTACATCCATATAAACTCATTAAAATAATAGTAGTTGTAATCAGACACGATGTGTCAAACTGTCAATCAAACAAGATATGATTTATTACCCCTCCCCCCGTATGTGTTTTGTGCAGCTGTCAATCAAGAATTTTGTACCTGACCCTCTTCCATATAAAACTGAACCCCCTTTACTTCCTTCCTTCCTTCCTGACTTCCTTTCTCTCAAGAGTTTTGTAAGCAAGTATGTGTGAATGTTTGAATGTACTGATGTGTCGATGTGACACAATGTGACACAACTTTATACACCATGTGTATAAAGTTAAATTAAAGAATTTAAAAAGAAAGAATTAAAAGTAAGAGGAATGAATATCCTTAATATTTGTCAACGATACTTATACTTTTGTCATTGTGTCTATGTTTATAGTATCAGACATCAGACAATGGATCTTTTTAGGCAATTCTTTTTGATTCTCACATAAAATACCCATGTCTCTGTATCCTATGTTTCAACATAAAAATCTCTCAGATCTCATTTTTTTAACAAGTAACTTATCTTAATCTCTATTCTAAATATGTGTTGTTCAGCAACGTTTTTAAATTTAAAACGCTACTAACCGTACCCTTTAAAGCTGTTAAAATAGTCAAATAACCTGGCATATCCTGACGAACAAGTGGAGGTGTCACAAACAGTGGCTTATCTGATTGATAGGACGGCTGTCATACTCAAAATGACTGTGTTTAATTTAATAGATGTCTTTTCAAGTACGTGTTTTTTATCAGATAGTTTTGTGGGGACGCCCACTTTTTACCGCTGTGTGTACAAAAGCTGTTTAAAGAATAAAGTCGTCACAGAGTTCTGTTTTTTAAACGTGAGAGATGTTAAAGAGATGACCGTCTATCGTAACAGTAAGTGTCGGTTTAATATCTCGACTTATCATGATTATTAATAATATTTTATTTATAAACAGATTATTGCACGATACATTGCTTAACTGTAATGATCTAGGTGCCTCAGAAGATATTAACCTTTCCGCCGTTGTGGAAGAAATTAAGATGCTAAACCAAACACCGGGTGAGTATAACGATTATAGATGATGTATGTCTACATAGTGTGTGTAAATGTATAGAATGACCATGGTTTATTTCTTACCAAATTGTAAACAAACCCAGTAATAGTTCAGCACCTGAATACACACAGCCCCAAAACAACGCAGGTTTCCACACGCTTCGTAAGTGTTTGTAATTAGGTCTTATTTAGACACTTACCGAATGTTCACAGTTGTTTTTTCCATAGAAAAAACAAGATGTTTCCAGCTCAGTTCTCGTAGTTCTCACTCTCTAGCCGGGCCTGCTTTTCAAGAAGGTCATTAATCAGCTTCTCCACTTTCTCTAACTCCAAGCGATAGCGAAACGTAAACAACACAGGGGTGATATGGAATTGATATGGGAACCAATAATAATAATAAAAAGTAAAAATCAAGTTATTAGACGCAATAGAGAATTACAGAGAGTTTTTAAGATAACTTGACAGAGCTCTAACTCAAACCATGCTGCAGTAATAAACCGGAAACCGGAAGTGGCATTTCTGTAGCCCTCAACTAAGCTCAGTGTTAAATACTTTAATAGGATATATCTTACACCTTACAGATCTGTGCTTTAAGTGTAAAAAGAGAAGTACCACAATACAATGGTAATAGCCATCAGCCTATCTCCGGGTTCACGGTTACTTTCTCAGCTACAGATGAGGATGAACTTTCTGTTATGGCATCAGAGGGTAGCCTCCTCCTCTCCATTGAAGAAGAGTCCCCCTTCCCTCAGGCGACTGAGCACAGGATGAAGCAGACGTGGAGCTGGCAATCCTGCTTTAACTGGCTGCCATAAGTATTGAGGCTGAATGACTGGTACATGGAGTCAGAGCGTGACACTAAGCCTTGATCTGCCCAGGTGCCATTCTTCCCTGAGGTGCACAAGGAGCTCAGAAAATCATGGAAGATGCTTGGCCTGGAAACAGTTTTTGGCCTCTGCCACTTTCGCTACCCTCAGCAGCGGGTTGGCCAAGGGCTATGTCGAGATTCCCCAAGTTGAGCATGCAGTTGCAATGCATCTTTTCCTACAACTGCCGACACCTGGAGGAACCATCTTAGCCCTTCTGTGCCCTCAGTATTGGCCCCTCCTCCCACTTATAGCCTATCTGTTGGTCCCACAGGAAAACATCTTATAGGAGGATATCTTCCATGTATCGATCCTCACTTGACACAAGCTATTTTTATGGTCTGCTTTTTAAGGAAGGGCACCAGTATGAGGTCCTTCCTTTGGTCTGTCCCTGTCTCCTTGCATCTTTACAAAAGTCACAGAGGCTGCCATAGATCCCCTAGGGGAGCAGAGTATTCACATATTCAGCTTGATGACTGGTGACTAATCCAGTCATCACATTAGCTGCAGCGTACATAAATCACACACTCACACTGCATTTCATTGCTCACTTGTCACCTCCACTGCATGTTCTCAAATCTCGCACTATGCATGTCCCTGGAGACCTCAATCATTCCGCTGATTCGTTTTCAAGATAGCTTACTCTCCAGAAGGAGTGGAGACTCCATCCCTGTTTTGTCTAGCTAATCTATGAGGTTAAATCCTCCAAGACCAAGCTCCATCCATTTTCTGTTGCTTGTCAAAAAAAGCTACTTAGAATGTCAAGTTACAAGCAACTCAAGCCATGTGTTCCTCTTTGCCCTAGCTACATCACAGGGAAGGATATACATAAGCTTTGTGTTGTTTGTTTGGGAGTGGAGCATGGATGAGTGGCATTCCAAAACCACTCCTGTGCACACTGTGAGCTGCTGCCACTTAAAACACTCCATTCCTGCCTGGCCCTGTTTGATGTGGCAGCCCTGGCTCATGTTCCCCATGGTAATAATGAAATCGCCTTCAGGTCAGTCACCATAACTTCACCCTCCAACCTCAATTCACTCCTTCAGATATATGTCCCCACTCACCAACTACATTCTGTTAATGAGCGACGTCAGATTAACCTATAAAACATTTCAGATATGCCTATAAGACTAGACTGATTGGTTCTTAGAGCAAAATGTTAGATGCTCTCTCTCTTTGTCGCTTTGGATAAAAGGGTCTGCTAAATAAATAAATGTACATGTAATGTAAATGGATCTGTCTAAGGAGTTTGAGATGGGCCCTCATCGACTCTCATTGGTAAGTTCCAGTGCTCTTGTTGGGGATATGGAAGCCCTCACTGCAGCTTCTTTCACCCCAAGTGAGTGCAAGATGCTTGAATCGTCTGCCTCTTAGGGGGATGTAGCCAAATTAAAAATCAGTTGGCCAGTGGAGAAACAGGAAGCTCAGAGGAGCAAGCTAGATGGTCAGTGAGATGGCCAATGCTATCAGCCCCTCTATGTCAGCTTTTCTGGCCATAGACATTTGTGGTTGAATCTTTTGGGCATCAAGGAATAAAGCTTTCCTCCTTGATGCCCCATTTTTGCCTCTGGCCTCTTTGGCAATGCAATGAACTCAGAAGGCAAAACACCAGTCAGGGGTGTTTAAGAGGTTCATTCCCTGCTGTTCTAAATCTTGTGGGGGTTGCTGCCAGGGAGCAACCCTACACAGTAGCTACCAGCTCATCGTATGGGCAGCAGCTAAAAGAGAGTGTTGCCTATTGAACCTCCTCTTACAGAGATTGGGGGTCAAAGCAGCACTCTTGCCCGAAGCCTTACAGGAGAAAACAGATCAGCTGACTTTATTCTCTCAAAGAAGACTTCAAGAAAGAGGTCCTACAGGGACCAAACAGGGCAAGGTGCTGGAACTGGAAATGCAGTTTTTTTCTTGGCGAAGGGGCCATAGAATGTATCCCTTTTTCCAAAATAGAATCCAGGTTCTACAGCCAGTATGTCATAATTCCGAAGAAGTGGGGTTGTGTCTAATTTTAGATCTGAAAGTTTCTAAACTGTCCTCTGAGGAAATTCAGATTCAAGATGTTAACCATTCTGCTAATCGTGAGCCAAATCAAGACTGAAGACTAGTTTGTCAGATCTAAAAGACACCTACATTTCCATCCTTCCCTCTCACAGGAAGTTCCTGAGGTTCACTTTCGGGGGAGAAGCATACTAATATCAGGTTTTTCTATTTGGTCTAGTATTATTTCCCTGCATCTTTATAAGGTGTATGGATGCAGCTCTGGCTCCATTGAGACTTCAGGGCATCTGTATATTCAGCTATATCAACGACTGGCTTATTTTGGCCCAGTCAGAGGGAATTGAAATGGCAGCTTGGCATTGAGATGTCATCCTTGGCAATTTACTGTGTCTGAGGTTGAGGCTCAATGCCAAGAACAGCTCGTTATCTCCCCAGCAGAGTTCTATGTTTCTGGGGAGACACAGCTGTCTACCACCCTTATCGAGTCTATCCTGGCTATAGTTACCATGATCAATCTAGGCCAAGCCATCACTGTAGAACACTTTTAAAAAATGCTAAGGCTTATGGCAGCTGTGTCCAATGTGATACCTTTTGGTCTGTTGTACATGAGACCCCTGGGGTGGTGACTCTGGACCAGGGTTTTTGCAATGAAAATGTCTTTAGTGTGAGTAACTCCACCAGACTGGGATCATATGGAATGTTCTTCTTCATCTATGTTTTGCTCTTCCTTCTTTTAGTATTTAGGAGCATAATTAGTTAATTGTAAACTTTGGTATTTGGTAAACAAAACATAATCATGTCATTTATAAAAAATGTAACTGTAAACGATGTAACTAATTATGTAAATGTAAAGCATTTTATAGTCTAATTTAGTCTGTAAAATATATAAAAATTATAGTAAAATATAGTCTGTTCCTGCTGAATATGCAACGCTCAGCTAACCTTTTTTTGTTTTTCAGCATGTAGCAGCATTTGCCATGTCAGCTGCACAGTGGAACACATCACAGTGGAAAAGGACAGGCAAACCCTTCAACTCACTACTGGGAGAAACCTATGAGCTCATCAGGTTGGTGGTGCTTGATAGCTGTCATTACAAAATGGAGCTGATCTTTAGTCCCGTTACATTCCCACTGCTGGGAGAAACCTATAAACTAATGTTAGATATTTTACTTTATTTATTGTGCACGCTCTAAAAAGTCTTCTACCACAAGTTGATCTGCAGCAGTTTCCATATCTTTACCGTACTGGAAGACCCAAATAAGTGACACGCGCAAGAATACATCTCAGTTGATTCTTAATTTATTATTGCAATAAACAGAGGCTTATATTCATTAATACATCCTTGAGAACTGGTACAAAGCAGTTTAAACAAAGAAACAGGCAGCTGTTCTCCATCAGTTACCGCAACATAATGTACAGACGTACACTGGGTATATGAAGGCTATGTTAAGTAAACAGGAGCTCAGCATTTACATCATACAGGTCACATAGGACCTAGTACTCTATTTTAATCATAAGAGCCAAAGTAATATTTCATATTTTTAAATCATAGCAATGCTTGCAAACTATCCTAATGAAAGGCTATAAGACAATAATCAGTCCCCTCATATTATCTATCCTGAACTCAGAGTACATTTCTCCAAATGAGACCAAATAATTTCCCCACTTTTAATGGTTCACTAGACCAAACAGCCACCCCTGGTTCTTTCTGACTAAAGATCTAGCTCACCCTAATCTGACATGGTGTACTTACCACAAGCATAAATCACAGATATTTTTATAAGCAAGCAGAATATATAGCATATATAAGTATAAATAAAAATAAAATAAAACATAGATAAATCATTACAAATCATACTTTTTTGTTCTTCCACAAGAAGAGATGAGCTGTCAGGTGCTGAGTGCTGAGGTAGAAAGGAGTGATTATACAAAATCACTCCTACCTGATGTGTGGTGTGAAGTGTCAGCGGATGTGAAAGCACAGTTTTCTCAGTGACCTGGATGAGCAAGGAAGCAGCTCTTAAACAAGAAGGCACCCCTTGTGCTACAGGAGTTTTAGACAGATATGCCGCTGAACAATAACAACCACCATGTTTTTGAGCAAGGATTCCTGCAGTCATACCCCCACCTTGTGCACATACAGGTGAAAATCCTTGTTGTAGTCTGGCAGGCCCAGTAGAGGAGCTCTTGTCACCAGGTTTTTCAGTTCTTTGTATTGCTGACACATTTTAAAAGTCCAATGAATGAGTCTTTGGGTAATGTGTGGCCCTTTGTTGATTCATATAAAACTTTATCACATGCAGCACAGTCTGGTATCCTTGAGCGATTAATTAGCAATAATTAAACAGGCCAAGGACTTTTTTTTTTTTTTTTGGTTCAGGAAATGAGTGAATTAGCTGAAATCTGTAAGAAGAAAGGCATCTCTCACCTATAGACTGTATGTGACCCAGATAGTGAACCTTGGTCTTGACCCACTGCAACTTTTATATCAAAGCTTTCAAACCTGCAGGCAAGGACACTTGCAAACAATAACAGAGTCAGTCTCGCAGTCTGTGACAGATGAATCAGAGATAAGACGGTCATCTGCATATTGAAAAAGGCATGTATCGGGAGGGAGTGTTATGTCCTTGAGTTTTGTGTGCACAACAGTAGAGAACACAGCCGGGGAATCCACAAACCCCTGAAAACGTGACCAGCAATATTGGCACCCTTGATATTTAGACATGCCAGAGAGGAAAATGACTGAATGACAGGTTCAATACTTGCTCTTAACTTTTTTAGAGATTCAATTCAATTCAACTTTATTTGTATAGCGCTTTTACAATGTGGCATTGTCTCAAAGCCGCTTTACAGGGAGGAAAAAGAAAAAAACAAGGAAATATAGACAATGATACAGTAACAACGGTATGTCAATTATCAATCAATTATCAATAACTAAGTATCGAGTAAGATATTAACTATGGAGTATCAAATATCTATTATCCGCAGTCTCCCAGTGAGCACTCCAACACGGCAACAGTGGCAAGGAACCCAAACTCCAATGATGAATGTGGAGAAAAAACCTTGGGAGAACCCAGGCTCACCGGGAGGGTAATTTCTCTGACGCATTACAGCTGCAAACAGTACTTTGGTGTAAGGGTTTATAGGTTTACAGCATCACAGTCAGTATTCTGATTTAAAGTTTTATATATTTGCAGTGTCATAATCAGTGCTGTTATGATTTCAGTATTGATTTATAGTAATAATTACTTTTAATTTGGGTCTGGTGATTTTATATTCATTTTATGTTGCCTGATGGCTGACAAAATACAATCAGGGATGTTTTGGCTAGGATGCCGACGTTAAATGAGACTGAGAGCAGCTATAACATCAAACTGCTGGCATAGACAGAATCATGTATTTTGCTAAAAATATAGTATAGAGTATAAAAAATAGAGCGTATAGATTAACAGTTGCATTAATGTAATAGGTGATGGTGGCGGTTGATTTTTCACAGTTCCCATGGTGGTCACCCCCTCCTTGGTTAGGCTGTTGTGAGCGTTGTCTCGCCAAACTGGACTTCAGAGTCCCTCGGAGGAGAGGGAGGGAGATAGAGAGAGGGAAACAAAACAGGCTTATATTAGCGTAGCGGCCATTCTCACACAATGTGGAAGCCATGTAGTAGAGTGGGTAAAAAAAAAAAAGAGATGTGCCACTGGTAGTTGGGTAGGTTGCAAAAACAATGCTCTCTGTACTTCACACTAGTTTTCACAATCTAGGGACAATGCTGATACAGGTACATATTTTTTGGCGGGTAATTATCAAGTACACAGGGAAACAACTATAAAACTGGGACTATAAATACTGTATCATAAATTATGAGGTCTTGCTACTGCAAGACACCCCATAGATGTATACTGTTTTCCTTAGAATTGCATTGCTCCAGAGTACAATCTTTATGCTTCCTAGCTAACTGAAGCCTTTTTTTCCCGATTAGTCTCACTGATAAGTGGTTTTCTTAAGGCTATACAGCTGTTTAGTCCCAATCCCTTGAGTTCCCTTTGCATTGTGAGTGTGGAAATGCTCTTACTTTTATTATTAAACATAGCCGTAAGTTCTCTGGTTATTTTTTTACGATCTGATTTCACCAAACGTTTAAATAATCACTGATCACGATCATTCAAGATTTTTTCTGACCACATTTCTTCCTTGAATATGATGGTTCCCAACTATCCTTCCAGTTTTTAATGCGTTGGACAGTTATTTAACCCGATTTTAGTAGTTTCCGCAATCACCTTAGATGTTTTCTTTTCTTGATGCATGCCAATAATTTGACCTTTTTGAAACAGATTAACATCTTTTCCACAACCACTGGATATGTCTTCCAACATGGTTGTTTAAGAAATGATAAGCTACTTACTGCATCAGTTATAGTTAAATAACGTGTTGCCAGCTGAAGCATAATCATCTATGCAGTAGTTATCCAATGGGAGGCTCTTACCTATTTGCTATTTGCTTAGTTAAATCCAGGTGGTGACTGCTTTTTGGACAGGCAGTGTACATGCACAATATTAGCCAACAGCATACTCTGATCTAACTAGCATCTAAAAATCTTAATGTACATTGCAAGAAAACTGTTATTTGTAATGATTTATGTTGCACTTCTGTAAAGCAGTTTTCAAACAATATGTATTGTAAAAAGCGGTATACAAATAAATGTGAACTGAATTGACTCAAGTTCAATTGACTCAAATTGACCCTCTTTTGACTCAAGTGACAGGGTTAGTTTTGCCTTCACCAAATGTGGTATATGTATTGTTCTCATTGCTTGACATTTTTCAATTTAAATTCATTAGCTCTGCCAAACAGGAAGTCAGCCATTTTGTACTGTGTGTATTTTTTTGTCAGTTCCAGGGTCTGAATTTTTAAATAATCCTCCTTGGGGATTTATGGGATTGTCACCAAATTTGACAAATATTATGTCAAGACATTGAAGATGATAAATTGTGAAGAGACTTTTGATATCTCAAATGGTGTTGCCATGGAGAGGCAATAAATTTACGGCAAAAAAACGTAAACAGGAAGTGACTCTAATAGATACTGCTGTGTGTATTGAGTGATTTCATTCAAATTTGAGCTATAGGGACTGATGACATAGAGGTGGCTATTGTGAGTACATGCATAGCGCCACCAACTGGCAGAAGAAAGTATGTCACTTAAAACAGCATTTAAAGGGGTCCTTTTAAATTTTTTATTTTTTTTTTAAATAAAAGTTGCTTCATTCTTGGTCAGAAATAAGAAGATATTAAAAATGCTAAACTGTGAACAGATTGTTCATATCTCAAATGTTGTTGCCATGGCAAGGCAATCAATTTAAGGCAATAAATGGAAAAGGAAGTGTCTCATATCTTCTGTATGCATTTAAACTTTGGAAATATGTTTGGTGTTGTGGGCTGATCACAATGATGTGGCTATTATGAGTCACAGTTATAGTGCCATCAACTTTAAGCAATGTCACTTACAACAAACTTATTATTAAATCTTATTATAGATTTAATAGTTTTCTCATTAAAGTATATCCCCCAGACTTGTTCTTCCTGACTGTGGGAAGGCCCATGTGTTGTCGCATCTAAAGTGAAATCAGACAGATAAAAGAAGACACACATTAACAAAGAGAAGAAGGTCCCATCCTTACTACCTACAGCATTGTGAATAAATATGTGTGAATTGGTGTGTTTAAATAGGGTTGAGAATTGCAGCAGTCTGCATTTCTGTCTCTTCAACAATGGTTGATTCATCCGCTCCTTAAACTCTTAGGTCTTCAAGGAGATCTTTTTCCACATCGCCAGCAAGAGGTTGGATAGAAATGGACAAAGACCCGACTTTTGCACCAAGACTGGACTGAAACCAAACTAGTGACACCACCCACATACTATAACCATTAAAAGCCTGCACTTCAGGTGAAGGAATTAGTGCGCAAACTGTTCTTCCTCCCTTGGGCCCCTTACAATAACAAGAGACGTGCTTGCACAGTAATGTAGAATAGAACTATAATGGTTAAAAATGTGTACATGATTCCTTTATATTTTGGTTAATAAAATCTTCTTCAGTTCCTGCGGCGGCAGGTCATCCAGGGTCTGCTCCTGCATCTTGGCGGCTCCTTCCAGTGGTTGGCCTCATCCGTGGCCGGCTACTCCAACCTGGATTCATAGGCCCTTCACGCAAACCACCACACATCTGTCAGCCTGGGCTGTTCCGCCCAGACCTGGTCCTTGGTTCCCAGGGTCCTGGGGATCACCCAGCGTGGGCTCCGCTGGGCCATTCATCCTTGGTCCCCCTCCTACGCTCCTATTGTTTAGTAATCCTGTGCTTTTGATTTCAGTTATTTTGCAACAACCAACTCCTGTGGACACAAATCTGAACAAATACAAATGATTTCATTGTTTTTCAACAGAACTGGGGAAAGATGTTGTCTGACTTTCAAGTCATGTGGCATTTTTGGCAAAGACCTGCATGAAGTGGAAGGATTCATACTTGATAAAAGGTACTGTAACCAAAAGTTTGTAGAGTTTTGATGAAAGCAGAACCCAGACAACTCGTAATTAAAAAATGCTTTATTTTAACTAGGGGTAAACATGACAAAAATAAAAAAAAGACCCAGTAGGGGAAAAACAGACTTGAATCAAACTAAAATGCATAACACAAGACACACACATAAACAGGGTGGGTGAAAAGTAACTAGGCATTAAAAATTGAAAAATAAAAATTAAAATTGACTATAGAACTTGTAGTATCACTGGAGTCATGATAAAAACAGTGTCTATATAGACCATAGTAAATAGGATCTCATATTTCCCGCATTGATAGTACAGGTTAGACCAGCATTTTCCAGGACGTTGGGTGGTTCGACATGGACCTTGTGAATGGCCTTCCAGAAGTCCAGATCTCACATGTGATTTTTACCTGTGGGGCTAGGCAAAGGAGGAGGTGTACAGGACAAAGCCTTACACACTAGAGTTCTTGGAGTTTCTCAGCAATATCCCAAACAACTTCCTTCAGAAGACTTTTTGAGACATTTGAGAAAACTGGTGTTTTACTGTACTGACACCACCGGTACGTACGTTAAAATTGAAAGATTTGCTTTCATTTTCCTATGTAATAAAGTACATGTACAATTTGTTTCAATAAATTTGTGTTAGAAATATGGACTTTATTACCAATTTATTACTAATGCCTAGTTACTTTTCACCCACCCTGTATATTTTTGTGTGTGTGTGTCTAATACAGAAAACAGAATAACGAGATACATAGTGTGCTGCTAACATACAGATGTCCTTGTGTTCTAACAGGAAGTTTTTCATTGTTTAATAAAGTTTTAAATATATGGTGTGTGCACTTCATTTTTTGATAAAATGCTGTCTGAATATCTTTGAATATCTATGTTTTGTGCATTCTGTGAGTCCAGCTCTGTTTCGATTTTGTTTTGATCACAGTGTGGACACAACCTCTCTTTCTGTAGAAGTCATGTTTTTCTGTATCTGCCCGTCTCTACAGTGAGCCTGTGTCCACTGAGTCTATACCTGTTTAAGGTGGCTCTCAGTTTTTTGTCTGTAATTATGTACAGATAGTGTGCCATGGTACATGCCATGGTTTAGGGTCAAATAGCACTGCATTTTACTTTGTTGTTGTGTTTGAGATTCCCAATGAGTGATGTAGTTGTTTTATTTGTGCTGTATTTGGTTGAAGGTAGTGGCAGTATTTTTCTGGTTCAGAGCATCAGTGTGATGAAGGTCAGTAGATGTTAGTGGAACATCAGGACTGAAGCTCTATACCATTTGAGAGATGGGACTTGTTTCTTTGCTCAGCTCTTGGTATTGCAGGGCTTTTGTGCACCTCTATAATTAGTGAGCAGTTGTCTAAGTCACACTTGTAGAATGTTCTTACAGACTTCTGCATGCAGGGTTTCAACTGTGTTTTTTCCTATTTGGTGAAATCTTGATTTGGGATTGCCATTGGGCCCTACACCTTACTGCCACAGAGAGCAATCGGCTCAATTACGATTCTAATATTTTCAGCCAAATTGTAATTGGCATCTCTTTATTCAATCTTTTATCTTCTTTCATTATTTCTTATTCATTATTTTTTCTTCTATAAGAGCCAAACCAGTAAGATTTGCTAAGACAAATGTTAGAGGTTTGTACAGCGTAACATCAACCCAAAGCATACTGACAAGAATCGAGAAGTGTACTTTTTTTAATGCCACTGATTACCAGAAAAGCTGTAGACTGGGCCTCTGCTGTTGCCAGAGATTTAGAGTTTGTTTTCTTTTCACTGTAGATACAAGAAGACTTTAAATACCCTGCTGGGGGGAGAGGTACTTCTGTCTAGCTGTTTTGCATGCCAACTCACAACACTGTATAGGAGTTATATAGGAGGTTATATATGTGAAGCCAAGATGTTTACCAAATTAGTTTGAAGTGTCCACAAACATACAAAATCAGGATTAGGGAAGGAAATGACTAGAAAACTGCCTTCCTCACAATAAAATATTCAGAGACTCTCTCAGCCAGTATGTAATATTATATATTGATGACATTCATGCGTACAGCGTAACAGCACATCCAGCTTGTTAAAACCATACTCTTTAGGTTACTCCCCTACCAGCTGCATGATAAGGCAGACAAATGTGAATTTTACACCTCCAAGTTTCTTGGGTACATAATAAGCCACCAAGGGGTAGAGATGGACCTCACCAAAGTCAAGGCATCAGCTGTGTTGTATTATAAACCGTTGTATTATAAATGACAGTACTACTGCAGCTCCCATCGCAGTTCTTCTCTGAGAAACCTAAGAAACGACAATGGACAGAATTGGCTTAAAACCAGCTTCACAATGGCCCCTGTTTTCAATGACACAGACCACTTCCCTCTTATCACTGAGTTTGATACTTTTCTATGTGGTATAGTGGCAGTCCTGCTTTTCTGACTTCAAAGTGCAAGCAGCTGTGAACTAGCATTTTATGAATCACCAAGAAGCACTTTTAGGTTTCAGCAAAAAATTATTTCCTTTCATTTCACTTGCCATAAATGGTGAGCAAAATGGTCATAATTTACATTTAGGCATTTAGTAGATGCTTTTGTCCAAAGTGACAAGATGAGGAAAACAAAAAAGCAATAAATCATAGGGAGGCAATAACATCAGCCGTACACAATAACAACATTTTAGTGCTTGTTAGAGGCAATACCTGTTGGGAGAGAGAAGAGAAAGGTTAGTAGTTTTTTTGTCATACTTGTGTCAGGCATTTATGGAAGAGACAGGTTTTAGCTGTTTCCTGAATATAGTTAGGGATGCAGCTGTTACGATTACGGACTCTTTTGTGTTGTGTTGTATCATGTCTATCCTGGTTTGTTTTGGTTCATTTCCTGTTTTTCATTATTTGGCCATGTTCCTGTTTAATCATCCTATCACCTGTTTGCCCCTTGTTACCTGCACTATTTAAGTTCCCCTTTCAGTTTAGTTCCTTGTCGGTGATTGTTTGTGTTTTGTATTCTATGATACATGCTTTGAGTTGGTGTTTGTTGATTGAAAAAGTATTAAAACCTATTCTCTTGGAATATTCCCTGTTTTGCTTCTTCGTTCGTGTTTCTGTGCTGTCAGCACTCAACACGTTACGAGACGTTACAGTAGCAGACCGAACAGAGTTTGAAAGATAATTCCACCAGTGAGGGATAGTGAAGATGAACCTGCAAGTGATTATGTGCCCTTTGAACAGGGTATTTGTAACATCACGCCAGCAGAGGGAGCCCTCACCGGAATACTGACTTCTCATGCTCCCTCCGCTGAACTCTGAACTTTGAACTCTGAACTTACTTCCTGTTTGGCATCTATATAAACCTTGCTGCCACATGGCCACGTTGCGAAGTATTGCCAGCTTTACACCTGACTACTGAGCATTCTCTTTTACTGCCTGATTTCCTGTGTCTTACCTACTGTTTGGTTCTCGTTTTCTGATTTTTGCCTTGCCCCTTTGTTTGACGCCTGGATTGGACTGTTTGTTTAGATATTGATTCTCTGCCTGGATTTACGACCTCTGATTTACGTCTCTCCCTTTTGTTGTGTTGCATGGTTGGACTGTCTATGTTTATTACGACCCTTTGCCTGTACTTTCGACTTTGATTATGGATAACCCCAATAAACATCCACAACTGGATCTTGCTTCAGCTTCTGCCTCATCCCCCTTACAGAATACTTCGCCTACCCTCAATCCAGCGGATGTTTCACAGCTGCAAGCTGCATTTGTCTACCAGGGAGAACTATTACGCAGCTACCACGAACAGCTAGCTAACTTACAGGCATCGAATGAACTACTGCTCCAGCGACTTTGCTCTCCTCCTTCCACCACGTCGAGCACGGTAAGACTTGCTCTTCCCGATAAGTTTGATGGTTCTGCAGAACGGTGTAAAGGGTTCATTCGACAAGTACGCACGTATTTGGAATCGCTGGGGGATCAGTCTCATGCTAGTTCTGATCAATGCTCTTTTATCATGTCACTATTATCTGGCAAGGCTATTGATTGGGCTGCTGCGGTTTGGGAGATGGACGAACAGTTTAGATCTTCACCTGAGTATTTTTTGCAACAACTCCGAGAAGTATTTGAATATCCTGCTGGGGGTCAGGATGTTTCGTCTCGTCTTTTACACCTTTCTCAAGGCTCACATAGTGCAGCAGAGCACGCAGTCGAATTCAGGACTCTTGCAGCTCAGAGTGGATGGAATGATGCTGCACTTAAAGGGGTGTTTCGGGAAAGCCTATGTCCCCAATTGCAGTTGGAGATGGCATGTCGAGGTGAGGAATCTTCTTTCAATGACTTTGTTAACATGACTGTTAAGATTGATAATTTGCTCAGGAACTCACCTAAACCCAAGCAAGCGCATGCATCCCACCTTATGTCACGACCTGCACTTCAGAGTCCTGAGGCACCATGTGTTACCGAGCCCATGCAAGTAGGATCTACCAGGCTGTCTGAGGACGAGTGTAGACGAAGGTTCATCAACAACCTCTGCTTTTATTGTGGTGAACCAGGTCATCATAAGTCACAGTGTCCTCAAAAGACCCGGAGGTCCCTCACAGCACAAGACCGGGTGAATGTGGACACCTTTTCACAAAATCCATTTAAAGTCTTCACATTACCCGTACAGATTTCTACTGAAAGTGGTTCTCTTATGTTGACAGCATTAGTAGATTCCAGCGCCGCTCTCAACCTCATCAACTCGGACATCGCCCGGAAACATCAACTACCCACCATTCCATGCTTTCCACCTATCAGTATTACGGCTGTCAATAACCAACCCATCAAAGGAGGAGTTCTGGAACAGACCCGATCACTAAAAATGCAAATTGGGGTTTTTCATGAAGAGAACATCTCTCTATC
>JAZGTH010000661.1:0-15616 GCA_036877525.1 Chromobotia macracanthus
CAAACAAAAGTATGAGGAGCTGTGCTACTGTATATTGTGAATGCAGTTATGGCCAAAGAGCATTGTTAGATGTGACATGATTATATACTATTAATTAACATGGAGTTGAGTGCCTCATAAATTTCTGAAAAAAGCTACTATAGTCAAAAATATTAAGGATATAAATTTAAAACATTCAAACATAATTGTCATTCAGGACAAGAACTATTTTGATTGCTCTTTTAAAATAAATTTAAGTTTTTATATTTTATATTTTAAATTTTTATATATATATAAAAAAGGATGAAAAAGGGATTATATATATATATATATATATATATATATATATATATATATATATATATATATATATATATATATATATATATATATACTTTGTACTTGTTTTCTGTTTTTATAGTTAACCAAACTCTTCAAGAATTGCAAACTTCAGTTGTGAATTGTGGAAACTCATCCTCAAACAACAGCATTTGCACAACTTCCTTGAACTTACAGGATGTAAGTTCATTCTGATTAAATAAAAGAAACATATTTATCAGAAAATGTCCAAATACCAGGAAAATAAGGCTCCTGGGAGGAAAATATAAAATATTTACAGTAAAAATAGCATACATTTTTGGTTGTGTTATAGACACTAATGTCTCTCGAACTCCGTCTCAGGGTGATCAAGGGGGTCCTCTGATGTGTAAGCAAGGTCTGTCATGGATCCAGGCAGCTGTCCTGACAATACACAACAGCAGCACTAATACAAACTCCAGTAACAGCACTGCAGCAAGCCGGTCCGTTCGTGCTCAAGATATCCAGGTCTTCACTAAAATGTCTAGCTATGCGTCATTCCTGAGATCTGTGGTGGGTTCTTTCCCCCCAAGAGAGACAAACAGCACAAATACAACTGGAAATGCAACTAGCACTTCAACAGCCGCTTCCTCCACCGCTTCCTCATCCTTCCCCTTGTGTTTTACTACTGTCTTCTTGTTTCCACTTATAGTTCTTCAGATGTTTCATCGAGGCTGAGATCAATAGACTCTAAGTAAAATGTCATTTAATTTAGTAATTTGACTCAGACAAATTTACTTATTCTTACTGAGTATATATGGTTAACGTCTTCATCAGAAGGGCTTAAATAGCCAATTTTTTATTTTTTACTAGACTAATTAGAAAGGTAACCAGAAATAGCTCAGTTGTTATTTTGGACCACAAAACTATACTGGCTAAGTTGTTACACTGGCAGTACTTCAGAGCTAATGTATAGCTGAAACATAATTAACCAGGAAGTTCAGTTCCTTCTACTCTCAGCCACACATATTTGTGCTAAGCAACCTTGCACTTAATGTCCAAGTTTGAGTGGTTTAGTTCTACTAGTGATAATATTATCGACTACTGAAGCTTATCTAACAACTACCTCAAACTGTACCACACTTGGACTTTTGTAAGTTTATCTTTATCTAAATTACAGAGTACTTAGGGAAATATTCCCATTTAATTGTTGATTAGGAAAACTAAGATTTTTTATCAAATTAACCTTTCTTTTACAAAATAAAATTCATATGTGTAATTTTTAAGGGAAAGTAGTTTTGTGATGATTTTCTATGAACAAACTCTTTTCAATAAACTAAAAAATGTGAACAGTGATGTATATTTTTAAGTTATAATTTTTGTTATGAATTAAAATGTCATGAGAAAGAACACAAAAGAGTGTGTAAATGTGGCTTGTATTCTGCAGATTCATTGCATACAGTACATGTGAACCTGTGTAGTTAATCAGATCTGAATGTCTGTAAATTCCCGTGAAGGATCAACTAACTTCCTGGAACATCTTACAAAACTTGTATTTTACCTTTCTTTAAAATCACATGAATATTAATCTTGACTTTAAAATCATTCATTCTATCAACTATTTTTAAACACTTCCAGTAACCAGTGTTATCATAATAGCTTTGTATCACAAAATCAAATACCAATAGAAAGGATCATGAGCATTTTTCTAATTTGTTTAGTATATACATATATTACTGTCACAAGGCTGACGATGTAATTCAAGAATGCACAACATTAATGATCATGCTTTAACTAGAATACTTTAAAGAACAAAATAAACATATATGCACTGAAACCCAAAGCACCAATACCAGACAATGAGTAAAGAGAACTGAAGGTCTGAATATATACAGAATATAGAATATACAGAAAAACTACAACTGTCTTTAAGAAATTCATGATTTTTAGCAGTATCATTCATTGCCCTTTAACTGAATAATTGTGTCACGTAGACATCTTGGTTACGACAGTAACCTTTGTTCCCTGACGGAGGGAATGACGTAACAATGACTTGACACTAAGTTTTCTGGAGATGATCCATTTCAAAGAATTTCACTACAAGGCTACCTTTTTTAGTTTCACGGTGTGTACTAAAATTTTATTGTATTGAAGTATTGTAGTAAGTACTGTGAGCCATTTAGACGTGAGTCAATGTGTTAGTAAATGTGTTCATTTGTGAGACATTAAAGGCAAACTTTTATATCAGTAACATTTGAATAGTCTTGGCTTTTGTTTGTACATTCGAGATTGCAGTTTTGATGTTGTGGTTACAGTTAAGAGAAATGTTACACTTAGTGGAGATGAACCAACAAATAGCAGATATCAATCAGATATCAATCTGTATAAGCAATGGACATTGTTTCTGGTCATCTTTGGTAGAGTCTTGAATAAAACAACTTTATATTTAACGAAACACATACAAAAGACCTGAACCGGATGCAATGCAACCTGTTTTACAGAACGCAAAAGTTTGCTGCACCTAACCCATGTTAATGCTTATCATGAATTCATTCCTAAATATGTCATCAGAATTCCCCAGATTTGTTGAAACTGAACATTGTTGTTAGAGTATTTTGAAATCTTGCCCATCTTGATCATCTATCAAAGTAACTGCTGAAGAGTTTGCTTTACTGAATTCACAAACAGATTCCAACTACTATTCTGCTCTCCAGTGAAAGAGCATTATAGTGGCAGGCTAACATGTTTTTGGGGTGTGGGCTTTCAAAAAAAGTGTGGATGAAGCAATGGTGCTTTCTAAATTAGTAGCTACAGCCCTTTAAAACTGAAAACCCAGAGATCAATCAAACATTTAAAGGTTAAAAAACACTGTGATATCTATGAAAAATATAGCATTCGCATTGAAATTCTGGGAATAAAAGACTTGAATTATAAGTAGTCAAGTATTTTTCTGTTCATTTCTTCGTAAGATATTTTTGCCTAAATACATTTCTTACTATAAGGACAGGTACATAAGGTATATTTGACACAATACCCATGGTATTGTGATCCTACCCATGATCTCATGAGAAAGTAACTAGAAGTTGAAAAAATTCTAGTAGAAATTGATTTTTAGAAAAGCACGAATGTGCACCCAACCCCTCATATGATAATGTACAAACAAATTCACACAAATTGATACAAATTAGTCATCAAATTGCCAAAACGCACGTTACAAATTGCCATGAGATTCTGATGCACGTGCACAGTTTAGTTATTATATTTTCTGTTGAATAACATGGATATGCATACACATTATTGAAAGGAAAGGTCAAAATTAGTTGAAGTATTGTCATCCTGCATTGTTTGAATTCACTCTCTTATTCTCTTGCTCTTAATGCACTTAAATACTAATAGTCAACTCAATTTAGGTTGACAGGATAATTAAAGTAATGATTAACTTAAATGAACTGGGAACAAAGGAAACCAATACAGAACACAGTGAAAAAATGAAAAATTTGAATAATCTGATGTTGTTAAAGTACATCAACACGACTGAACACTTGTCACTAAGAACTGTGAAATCATTCTGACCTATGAAGTCATTGTGGCCAATGACGAAAGAGAGTCTTAGATAATAATCTGATATTTGTATCTTGTAGCTAATGAGAATCTATGAATTATCGGAGACAAATGTCTCAAAAGAGGTGATCAAATTAGCAGTTTATCAGTAACTGTGGAATGAGTGAAAATATTTAGCATAAAGGTATTTAGCACAGAAAACACTTGGAGATAGCATAAAGTGTCTCACTGAGTCCCAGAGACGGCATTTTAAGTGTATTTATGATATACCTGGATATATTCTAACAGCATTGCTGAAGTCATGAAGATATGATTTTACTATTTGTTTTTTCCCAGTTCTTTTCTGAATGCACGGCAGTGCACCTCTAAATATAAAGATTGGCTGTTCCAGTTAGTGTTTGACCATGGCAGGTCAGTACGGCAGCCATTTCTGTGGAGGATAACCACACACTTTATATATTTTCTTTTTTCTGCATGAATGTTTTAAAACAAAACTTCCCTCTATTTAGCAACCTTGATCCTTCAACCAATAATGTGTATCTTTGCTACAAAGGTCAAGACTGACCACTGTCAAACATGTTTCCAGTCATAATGTATACCTTCTACAAAGCAGCTAATAACAATGACAGGGCCATTCTGTGGCTTTCCTCACATGTGGTTTTCAGTAAAGACATGAAGCCAGTCTGTCTGGAAGCAGAAAACACAGTCAGTAATGAACCTTTGACCCAGGTCACTGAATGGCTCAGATGGTAAATGAGAGAAGAAAATTATGAACTGCACAAAGCAAATTCTGAAAACAGACCTAAAATTTTATGAAAACAATCATACGATAAACAATAAGTACTTGATGATTATAAAGTTATCTAAACAGATCTTTAGGTAGTTCTGCCAATGACAACTGCAGATAAACAAAAAATACATTCTCCTAGCAAAACCAAAGTCATGGATTTGATTACCAGGAAAATTATAAAGTGATTAAATTTTTGCCTTAAAATCAATATAAAATGCTTTGGACATAAGTGTCTGTCAAATGCATAAAGGGCAGTTTACATCAGTGTAGGGCTGGGCGATTAAGCAAAAAAATGAAATCTAGAATTTTTTCAGAACACTTGACCGATTTACGATTTCAATTTTAAAAATGTTTTAGTAGCCAAAATAAAACAACTACATGATTGAAATGATATTTTCTTTATTAGTAACTTTGAAAAACCATCTGGTTACAAAACGTTGTATTTTTGTATTGCAAAGTTATGAATGAAAAGATATGAATGAAAAGATATGAATGAAATATCAAAGCAAACATATAGAAAATACCACATCTTAACCAATAAACATTCTGTTATCTCAGTCAACTCAACATGTCAAGCAAAGTCTACATTATTTTAAGTAACAGCAGTGTTATTAGTTGCAAATGTTTATAAAACAAAATATAACTAACAGCACTTTGCAGACTATTGTGGAAACATGATAAACATGTAGAATTATTTCCTTACAGGTTTTTTGAAACGAGTCTGTCTACTGTTTCAGACTTAAGACATGCTCTGTGACAGGTCACAGTATTCCCACCAGCACTAAACACACGCTCATCAGATCCACCCGCCTCCATGATGTTAGACACTGCCTTCTGCATTTCTACACAGAGCGCGCCCACGTGTGCGCGCTTAATCAGGCGCGCCTTCTTGTGGTCGAGAAATATTGACTCTTGATTATTCTGCCATTGCTGTATTGACAATGTATCCAATCGGATGCGATTAAAAAAAATAAAATCGTGTTAAAACGTAAATTCGAACTAAAAAAAAATAGAAATAAATAAAAATAGAAAATTATTAATTAATCGAGGAATACAAAAAGCACACTTTAACCATAACACAGATGAGAACAGGTGAGGGGCGATTGAAACAGGGCTGTATATACACAAGTCCAACTAAATGAGACACAGGTGTCTCAAAAACACCTTTTTTCTTAGAACATCAAGCTGACATGGTGTTGAATTTGACACCACATTTTCACCAAAAATTCCCACTCATCTCTATAACAGTTACAGAATCTTGCAGTTTTGCAATACACATGCTTAACATCTGATAAGCTTATCTTGCTATGACAAGATGAACACATGAACCCGTCTATAGTTATCAGTCTTTTCATTACAAGTATGCCCTGAAACACTGGAAATGCTGGTTCTGTCTCTGCTTTTGTCTCTTGCATAGACAGACATTAAACAATCTGTAACAATTAGTCTCACAAAGCCAGACTTCTGACCAGTAGTATAAGGTCTGGTCCACTTTAAGTTTTATTTCTGGTCAAGAACTGTCCACAGGAGATTGTCTGACATACAGCAAAACATAAAAATGTTATTATGTATATATATGTCAATTAACAGAAACACAGACATAATCAGAATATCTGTCCAAGTAAGTAATGACTTTCGAGTCTGTTTGCCTATATAATTTTTAAGCTATTAAGGATAGCATGTTTGACTTCCACAAAGGAGGGGCTGAGCAAGCAGTTTAGCTCCATCTCTGTTATACCCCGTGTATACTAATGCAAGATTATACAGTATGATACACCTAAGATACATCTAAGTATGTATTAAAGAAAAGCAGTGAGATACTGGTGCTGAAATGTGACCTGTTACCCTATGTTTCTCTTCTATAGTTCAGGCTGAGGAAGAAGTGGCTTCTTGGGGGAAACCTAACTAACCTTAACCCTAACATAAGTCATATTTTGGCACCGGAAAGACTGACACCAGAGTGTGAGGTAAGCAGCTATATACTCTGGTGCTTATTTAGAAGATGAGATGGGCTTCAACCCGCTGAGCTTGCACATATTTTGCAGATGTTATTATGTATGTTATTATGCATATATGTTAGATTTTTCATCACAGAACTGTGTTGTTTAGTTTAATTGCAGAGCCTAGAAACATAACTGTATATAAAA
Organism: Chromobotia macracanthus; assembly: GCA_036877525.1. Lineage (NCBI taxonomy): Eukaryota > Metazoa > Chordata > Actinopteri > Cypriniformes > Botiidae > Chromobotia > Chromobotia macracanthus. The sequence continues at coordinate 6,775 of JAZGTH010000661.1, forward strand.
CTACAATAAACTTTCAGGAGTATATTGCCTCTCCGCCATGTGACCTATGTTTTGAACGCTAAAATTATGAATGGGACACTCTACAGACTCATAGACAGAACAGAAACCCAGAAGTCGTTTTGTGGTTGCATGAAAGCAGTAATTAAATAAGACAGGTCTACATTGTTAATTAAGCTTTGCTTAGCGCTTGGAATCCAGCGTCAAAAATGCAGTACAGCTCTTTAGATTTCACTTACAGTTCACTTCCTCATTGTTTGGATTTAGACATCGGGTCAACATCAAAAATTACAAATTGTTTCGGAAATAACATTCTATTAGTAAAAAACTTAAAATGAGTAAACTTACCCTGGTCATAACAGGGACATAGACCTACTATACACCTACTATAACGTGTTTAATAATTGTTGATTTATAAGCAGGCCCATTAAACTGAGCGGTGCCATCCAAAACATTTAGCAGTTTTTTTAATGTGGACAAATTTATTGAAAAAATGTATTGGTTTGTGTGACTTGTTACCCCGTATGCACCACGTGTGCAAATTGCCTAGACAATGTATCTGTAATTTTGACAAAATTACACAGGTAATTCTAGCTATTTCTAAAAAGAGATAGATTTGAATGAATTTATGACAAATTGTTGGTCCTTTACAGTGATGCAGCATTATCAGAGGTTAACTCAATGGCAGGTATTGCCATCTGCATTTATAATGACTTTGAAAGAACTGTGCTTTGAGGTGGAGCAACTATTGAGCATGTACAAAAGTTTAGTGATATGTGTTTAATGATAAGAAGCTAGTCCAAGGGAGACCTCTGGCTGTGAAGAGGAGGAGATGCAGGCTTTGTCAGGCTGTATGGTTCATGACGAACCTGTAACATCCATGGATTCTTTCCACTGCATTAATAGTACTTTGTAGTGGAACAAAGGTTCTTTAGACTATAAAAAGGTAATAAAACTGGTTATTTTAAGGACATTTCACTGAAAGTGATGTTGTGTTCAAAGCTTTATTTTACCTTTAGTATAGCCTGGGATAAAAATGCTTTATTTCTAAGATATGATATTTTTAAGTGCTGCTCAATGTTCCTTTTGTGTTTCAAAGAAGAAAGAATTTGGATTTGAAGCAACAGAAGGGTGAGTAAATAATAACACATTTTTTATTTTGAGTGAATTCCTTTAACTTCAGAACAAAAACAGCACTGAAACAGTCCACAGTGTATAATATACTGTTAAAAAACTGTAAACACAGGTTTGATTATCAAGATTTATTTTTTTCTCTTCTCCATCTGGACTTCACAGGACATACAGTGTCCTAATACTAACACTAGCGGTCTGTTTACATGACATATTTTTTGTATACCTTGTATTATTCTCTTTCTTGTGTATTATCTGTATTATTATTTTTCTTATATTATTTTCTGACATATTTCTTGGCCTGTGTTCAAGTGGGTGTGAAGACCAGAAATGTATGTCTTAATTAGCCGATGGGACACACTTAGCAAGTGTAAAAATGTTGGTATGCTGGTCTAGGTTGTGGTATCTGTTCTTGTCAGGGTCCTGGCTTTATGTCTTGAGTTTGTCCTGGATTTTCTTGAAGGATCCTGACAGCCTGGTGTTTTGTGTCAGAGCATGATGTCTTTATCCTGACTCAGTCCTAGTCTTGGTTCTTGGAGTCAGGATCTAGGCTCATGCTTTGTGTTTTTGTTATGTGTGGAAGCACATGGCCATTGTTTGTTTACTTGCCATGTGCTCTCCTGTCGCATGTCATGACCCCACCCCCTGTTTCCTCGTTTATCCTCCTGTCATTGGTTCATTATTCCCACCTGTCTGCATTCCATTTGGGCCTGGGATTGACCACTCCCTCTCACACCTGAACTCAGTTAGCCTTCCATATTAAATATATTAACCCCTGAAAAACATGCTATAATTGAGAAGTCTTGTTTTGCTCTGGCTGCAATTCTGAGTGGTTTCTCTTGGATTTTGATTATCTGTGTTTTGACCTTGGACTGTTTATGCTGCCTTTTGCCTGTTTGCCATCTTCCCCGATTATTGGATTTACTATTATTTTTTGTGATTGTTTGCTGCCTGCCTCAGCCCTTGCCTGTCTCACATTTTGTCTTTGCCTTGCCCTTGTCATTCCTGTTTGTTGGTACTCGACCTCTGCCTGTCTGACTATTCTAAATAAATGCTCCAATGGATCCTTGTGTGAATGGCTCATCATTACACATGGAGATGGAGTATGGCATGGCCTACACGAGCAGGGCTTGAATTATCAATTTTTGTTTTTTTGGGAAGGTCCAGTGGGAGGTGTCACAGTGTGTTGATATGTCATTGTGCTAGATGTGGCTTTGTTCCAGTTATGTAGTCCAGTTATATTAAAACCCTTTAAAATGGCTTGAGGAGTGTTGTATTATGTTGCATTATTGCTGTGAAACAATACATTTATAGAGGACATAAAGAATGGCTTATACCCCTTTTTTATTTATATAACCAAAACTATTTAGCTTATGTCATAGCCATGAACCAGGTTTACTACCTGTTGTTGCTAATCCTTTGGCTGTTTAGCATGGGCACTTTAGTCCCTGCTGGCAGGGGGTGTTTTACTACCATTTACTTAGAAGAGAACAACAAATCCTGTATTTGTATACTTTCTAAAAAGTTACCATCTCCAATGTCCTTACTGACCATGATTGAACACTAACTGACTGGTGTTGAGGACATTTTAGATTTTAGAACAAAATAAGGAGTATTATAGCACATGAAAAAGATGTGTTAAGCTTGAAACATTCATTTTTCAGTAAACAGTGCTGTATTTCTATAGGACTGTATTGCTTCTACAGTCTCTTTCACATCCTTACATTAGTCATATCCTATCCCAAATCATTCGTTTAATTCTTTTGTGCTGTTACCTCAGTGTTAATGCTAAAGTTACCTTTTTTTCAGATGCTGGGGTAGGTTAAGAGTCAAATTACCCATTGCTCTGATTGTATCTTTCAACTAGCATCAGATTAGACATCATGCATTGAAACGGGAGTGAGATGACAAATTGTAACTTTTCTGAAACACTTTTTACATCTGTATCCTTTGAAAGAATGGTCCATGTGTATGCTTTAAATAATTAATTTAATGCTGCTTGTTGTCGGCTGATATGCAAAGGATAGACTTTTAAAGGACCATCCAGCAGTCGTCACAATAACAATCTAATATAAAAATTAAAAAATAAAAATCTAAAAATGTTTGTGTGGGAGTTAGGTTTATGGGTAGGGTCATTAGATAGTATGAAAGTTATTTAAATTATTACATTGAATGTCTCCACTGTCACGTGATAGTAAAACTAACATGCTTATGTAAGTAATGTGAATTATTCAATTCAAAGGCCATAACCTCCTACTGAGGAAAAATGTATTGTGATTCAGGCTTCTTTTAACAGCTTAAATCCTGACAGGTTTATTTGGAATGCCAAATAGAAACACCAAACAGTGTTTATTTAACTCTCTAAAACTGTGTAATTTTATTGTCATAGAGACTAAAGTATATTTGTTTTTTAACAATGCAAAATAAAGTTTCATGGCTGGTAAGAAATATGAATTATTAATTAATATTATTATTAATTTTATCATTACTTTTTGATAACTTTCTAAGCTTGTGGCAAAGAGTTAAGCTAACTATAAACAGTAAGTTGGATTCAAAACCAAATTTGTTAATCTATTTCCATGATGTACATATATATAAAAATATGGTTAGAGAAATAAGGTTAAAGAGCTTGCATGTACAAAAATAGAAATAAAATTGCTTTCTTGTGAAATTTGAATGAACTGTCAATATTTACTCAGCAATTCATCAAGCATGCGATGGAATCTGACATGTTTCTGAATTACCTGTTTTACTACAATGTCTGCTGATGGAATGCACAGAACACAATAAGCCAAATGTGCAAAAAGTCAGATGAGCTGTTTCCATGCAACTGTTTCGACTTTCCATGACCATTTATTTAACACTGATCTGTGCACACTGTGTTTGTTAAACCGGTATAATAAGAAAAGCGCAATGAATTATGATAATAATTTGAAATATCACATTTATCACAAAAAAACGAATTACTAAATGTTTGAATAAGTGTAAAAAACTTAAAAAACTTATAGTGTATGAGAGTGTATAAGTGTATGATTTAACATTGTGTCTTTAATTAGGTATTAAGATGTTTAAAAATCGAATATGTTATCTGCTGTTATTAAATGCCTTCATCCTTCTATGCAAGTTTCATTTCATTTTATTGATGTTGCTTCTTATGTTTGGTATTTTACATTTGATAGAAATATTTTTTAAACAGACTGCAAAAACAATCAGAACACACCTTGTTAGTTACATCTATTGTTTTCACTATGTGATTTCAAATGAATGCTGAGAAACCAGTTTTGATTGTCAAATATGTGGGCCTATAAATTACTTTAAAATCTGTGTGAACAAGAGCAAGATATTTATTTTATTATGTCTTGTATGTGATAATATTAAGTGATTTTAAATTGATTTTGAATTTAAAAAGTGTTGTATATGATATTTTAGATGGTGTATACATTCCCTAGTTCTAAAGGCAAATCCAACAGAACCTTCATTTCATTGTGTAGTTCTTCAGAAAACCTTCTGGTGCTTTAAAGAACTCAGAAACTAAACTGCTGACTTCAGGATCCGGTATATATGATCAAGATGATTTCTTTTAAACATATGGCAAACTCAAAAAATGCAAAAGATAAAGTAAACAGATGGTTCTTGATCAAAACATTTTTTGCTGAATCTATAGTATTTCATTTATAGTATACTTTAGTATACTATAGTACACTATACTATAGTATAGTGTTTTTTATTATTAATAGTTTTGAATTTAAGTTGACAAGTGCTGTTGAATGTTTGTCCTTTTCTTTTTTAATGCTTGTCACTTTTCACTAAATCCAAAGACTTTACTGATGCTGATCTAATACTGATCTGAAGATCCAGTAACATAAGATTATTTTTTTAAACATTATTTTTTAAACATATTGCCAACTCAGAACATTTGTTAGCAGTAAATAGATGGTAAAAGAAGGGTTTGCTTAATCTAAAATATTACTGAATCCAGGTGTTTTTCTCTTTTTAACAGTTTTGCGTTTGAGTTGGCGTCTGTTGAAAGTTTGTATATTTTTTTTGAATGTTTGTCATTTTTCACTCCAAACGAACCTAACAGCATTATGCAATTTTTTTTTATTATTATTAAGGTGTGCCTAAGGTAAGTCAGCCTTCAGTGGGGAAGAGAGCAGAGGTGTGGAGCTTGCACAGAGTATATAAGTTCAACAGCCAACAATGAATTCAGTGAGATAAAGATGTTGAGGAAACTAACATTGGTCTTTGTGGTCACTCTCCTTACCAAAGGTAAATGCGTTCATATTTAAATAATGTTTGTAATTTATTTACTTACCCTTTCAATAATAAATAAATAATACAATGTGTATGTGGCTCACAGCAGAAGAATTTCTAAAAGCACAATGAGGTTCTGAGGATTACAGTATAGTGTTAACCTCTCAATTTAGCACAGAGATTAAGTAAACTGATACAGTTAAGCAGCTTTCAATACATCACATCAAAACATTGTTTCTTGTTTTTTTAATTCAAGGTTTGTTGTGGGATTTGTAACTGAGCATGGAAATTGAAAAACATAAAGCAGTCCTTAAAATGCATTGTTTTTGCAATGTTTTTTAAAAACAATTTAATATTATATAATTGGACTCAAAATTAATATATACATTAAACTCAAAATGAACATATTTTATATTTAGTAAGGATTAAGTGCTGATTGCAATGAATTTTATTTTTTATTTTGCCATTGCAAACGTTTCATTTAGCCATGCACATAACTATGAAATGTATTTAACTTGCAGTATATACTCATAAGAACATATATTTTGTAGTTAATGCTATCATGTTCCCAATTATTTGGCTGCAGATTTATTTTTAAATAGATTATGGCATTAGATTTTAATTTTATTGATATCATCTGTCCACTAACTGCTGAGGATACAAGCATGTTTCTCACAGCACTGATAGAGAAGGAAGTTTTCTGTGCTTGTGTTACTGAATCTAATTTAACATCCTATTAACAACTGCTTTTTTTATTGTTTCCAGGGTGTGACTGCCAAATGCCTGGTAAATTTTTTCTCATCTCCTAGTGATAACATTTATTCAGTAACACCATAACATTTTTTCTCTGAGGGTCAGTCTAAAAGTCCTTTCCTCTTGTCCAAGCATGTGGCAGCGCTCCTCTCAACAATAAAATAGTGGGAGGACAGGAAGCTACACCAGGTTCTTGGCCATGGCAGGCGAGTCTTCACAACAGCTATGGTCATTTCTGTGGTGGATCACTGATCAATAATGAATGGATTCTGACAGCAGCTCACTGTTTTCCATAGTAACTGACACAATTATCTCAATTTCAGACAAGAGCATTGCTCTAATAAAATGTTTTATCTGAATGAATATGATGTTAGTGAACATCATAATCTGTTCTTTCTTTCAGTTCCCCTGATCCTTCAACTTTTACTGTGTATCTGGGACGACAAAGTCAGGAACAACCCAATCCACAGGAGGTGTCCAGAAACATCTCTCAAATCATAACGCATCCAGCCTATAGTTTGTTCACCAATGACAATGATGTAGCCCTTCTTCGTCTCTCCTCACCTGTGAACTTCAATGTATACATCCAACCAGTTTGTCTGGCTGCAGAGGGAAGCACATTCAACAATGGCTCAGACATGTGGGTCACAGGCTGGGGGGACATAAGCTCCGGTGGTAAGAACATATGAATGTTTTGGATGCTTATCTTTTAAGTTATGAAGCCACACCTGTAACTGCATATCTGAAATACTTTTTGACTAAGGTTTTACTCAATTACATTTAAGTAAAAAACAACAAGCAAACAAACAAAAAATGCTCCTTTCAGTTATTTGTATAGACTGGGTGGCGCCTGGAATTTTAACAATTCATCTCATAGTCATGATCCCAGGAATATATATGTACAGTAGGCCTCTAGACTTAAGTAACTAATCAGATACATGAAATTTACATGGCTAAGCTAAATTTAGCAAACTAACTTTCTTTGCTAAGAATTTAAAATATTGACCCTGCATAAGAAACGCTATAATTGGTTCAGTAATAGTAGGTTTTTCAAATACAAATAGACCAAAGTCTCTGCTATTTGAAGCTGTGACAGTGTGCTGGTTATTACTGTTTTCCAGTGTCCCTTCCTTCACCACAAAACCTGCAAGATGTAAGTGTGCCTATAGTTGGAAACAGGAAGTGTAACTGCCTCTATGGAGCAGAAAAGATAACAGACAACATGATGTGTGCTGGACTGTTGCAAGGTGGAAAAGATTCATGTCAGGTACCATAAATATTCATTGAACTTACCAAAACTTACCCAAACATAATATAATAACTTGATAACTATCATATTAATAACTTGAATATAATAACTGTACAACTGTTGTTTCCTGTTTGAAACATCTACATAGAATGAATGATATAAGCAAAACAAAATAAATGAAATAGATTTTAAATTCTGTTAGAGAATAAACATGAACATGCTTATGCATGTAGTAACTAAAATATAGGACAGACTGAATAATAAAATAAATGTAGTATTTTTAAGCTGATATATCTGACACCAAGGCTGTTGTTAATTCTTTGTCACATTACAGGGCGATTCTGGAGGTCCAATGGTCATCAAACAGGGCAATATTTGGATCCAGGCTGGTGTAGTGAGTTTCGGTTATGGCTGTGCTGCTCCTGAGTACCCAGGTGTCTATTCCAGAATTTCTCAGTATCAGAACTGGATCACTGGATTCACTGGCGCAAATACAACTGGTTTCGTCACTTTTAATTCCAGCCTCCCTGATAATGACCAGAATGAGACCTGCACTGTTCCACGTATGTTATTAATGCTGACATTAATCTTTCATATATTATTTTTCCTTACACTTACCCTTCACTAATTTATTCTGCTCTTGTCCTCCATTTTACTCTCTACCTTCATGATGTTTCTCATATTTGTTTGAGCATGTTTACTTGCCTAATTCTTCAACTTGAGCTTTACCTAACAGCCCCCCTCATCTGTTGTTGAACTATTTATAGTATAACCCTTAAACAAACTTTTCTTCATTTTTGAATTTTAATTAAGACATTATTTTGTGTGTTTATTAAGCCATTTTTCCTGTAGGGAAGGTGTTTTAAGGTTTCATTATACTTGTGGTGATATTTAGTCACCACAATGCAGAAAAAACTCCCACTCACACATACCCATAATAATACATTTATTCTCTCTTCAGCGATAATGTGTGGAAGAAGTGGCCGTTCTGCAGTTGTATGGCCAATGATTGCTAGTCTGCGTTTTTTTGGTAGTCATGCATGCGTAGGAACTTTGATCTCTTCAAACTTTGTCATGACATCTGCTAGCTGTTTTAACGGGTAATCCAAGATTTTCCAAAATTTGGTTTTAAATGAAATCAGTGACCCAATCACAGATAACTGCACTGATATCCAACATGTTACATCTCACCCTTTAGAGCCATGATGCCATTTATGTGGACAGTGTCATTGGGTTTTGTCCCATGGGACTGTTCCAACAGCCAGGAGGTGTCTTTCCCTGTGAAAAACATTGTTGTCAACACGGGTTCAAACAACAATGTGGCAGTTGTAGAACTGGCTGCTTCACCAGAATTATCAGACTACATAAACATCGTCCCGGTCAACATGTTTGGTTATGAGTTCGGCCCTGAGTCTATTTGTTCAGTAGTTGGTTGGAACACAGGAAATGACACAGGTG
>JAZGTH010000662.1:0-15552 GCA_036877525.1 Chromobotia macracanthus
ACTTCCTTAAAACTTTTTAACTATGGAGCTGTGAACCCATCACTAACATATAACAGAGACTCTCACCAGGCAGGACAGGACACACGGACGCGCTATTCCCTTCCGTTTAATGAATCAAACACCTGTCGGTAAATAAAGGCGATAGCAGCACACAGAAGTATCATTGCATCCTGTTTTTATTCATTTAAGACAGAAACTGCAAATGTATGCACACAGGCTAATTTCTCTTTCTTCTTCAAGTGGCTTTAAATGCCATCTGGGCTCCATTAACAGCACGCGTGGGAACAGTAATAAAAGACAGTAATCACTCATAAGCAATTTACTTTCTGAATGTTTGTACTCGCAGGAAACAATATGTCGCGAAGTTTGAAAACGAAGGAGTGAGATACTCAGAGACCGCGATCCCATGGGACATATTAAGCAACATGATCGCTGTAATGGCGTAAGATTATTTACTCACTTCTTGATGACGTGTGTGATGTTGCTCCGCCCACTTGTCCTACCGCCACGCCACACGTTCAAAACGTACAGCGTCGCGGCCTGCGACGCTTCGAAGCATCCGCGTGGTTTATAAAACAAGACGCGCAGCATGTGCATTTTTAATGAGTTTATCATTTAGCGTCATATCGATATGAATTTACATTTTTAAATGTAAAATGATTTACTATGGTAAACACATCCCCTTAAAAGCATCGCCACAGTTAATGGCACTGCAGTAAAACTGCGGTAAGTTAATTACCTGTCATTAAAAAAATGGCAACGACAAGGTTACCATGGTAATTCAAGACTTAAGTATTTTCAAGCATCTCCAAGCTTCTTTGATTGGCAAACCTGTTGCTCAGTCTTCGGTCTAAGTATGCTTATCTACATCTATAACTACAGTGTGCTTTAAAACTTGGGAAAAATATGGGCAAAGCAGAAAATTTGCACTGACCCATAGAAAACTTTAAGAAGATTTATACTGATTTCATATAAATGTTATCTCAAAACACTAAGCTCAAAAATGTGTGTACCAAATGAAGATGTGGGGGAGCAAGTGTGTGTGTGTGTGTGTGTGTGTGTGTGTGTGTGTGTGTGTGTTATGGTACTCTTGTTAGTTTGTGGTGGAGGTAAAGTGGTCTGTGGCAGCTCACTGTGACCAGTTCCTAGTGGTCAGTGGTCCAAATCCAAAAGACTAGATTGAATTTATTGCTACTGGGCTAAAGGTAACAAATACATGCACTATAAAGAGGGAGATGGTGCTATTATTCCTAGATGGATTTTGAGCCCATCTCAAAAGGCAATCAAATGGAATAGATTGATACTGTGAGCAATATCATTATATCATCATATTTTAAGTGGACATCAGTGCCATAGTAGAATACGACTGGGTGCACTTTAATTCTGTGGAATAAAAGTAGTCTGATGTAAAGATCTAGGGGCTATGAGCAATTTATTGTATTACAGGTACGTTGGGGTGGTACAAAGTACACATTGTACTTTAGAAGTCTTTATTAGTGCTAGAGGTTTTCAGATGATGATCAGGGCATGCACATCAGTTCCCGTCCATGCTTAAATCTACTTCACTTATTTGATGTTCTGTGTGTGCATGTAAAAATATCTTCATCAGCCAAGTCAGTCGATAGGGATGTTGGGATGCCACAGAGGGCAGAAGAGAGGTTACAGGAGGTCATGTAGAACGCCTTTTTGTGACAGCGGCCTCAGATCCCCCTCCTCTGTAGACACGGACACGCTAAACAATAGCCAGCTAGGAAATTAAACACAAACACAGTCCCCGTGGCAACTCCAGTGTCACCACAGCAGATCTTCTCATCGCCGCGGATACTGCAACATCAAAGAGCTGCAGTGCAGTTAAAAGGTGACCTCACACTCAGACATCAACAAAGGCTTGTTATACAGTTACAATGGACCACAGGAGCACAATAAATCTCAGGATGTTAAATGTGTAAGATGGTTTGAAAAGCTACAATTAATAAAGCAAATAAATGAATACACAAAAGCAACATTTTTAACGGTCTGAGAATAGAGCTACAGAGAAGGGTTTAATTTTAGCTTATCAATTAAATAAATAAAATGTGCAAATAAATAAAATGTGCACATAAATAACATATGCGATGAAACTAAATGAAATGTAAATAAATAAATGCATTTTTTAAAAATATTTATAGGTGTTAATAGATTTATAATGTTCGTTTGCCAATGGCCTAAAGGCATGAATCAGTGACATTTAAAATAACTGTTGTTCCTGGAGTAATCTCCAAGGAAAAATGGCGCAAAAGCAGAGAGAAGATTTAAGTAAATGACTGTGTCAGCCTCTATTTATTTGTGACATGACTGCCAGAGGCAGAGCCCGAGGGTAACCATTAGGACTTGGACCATAAAGGAGTCAAATGCAGAGCTATTGCTGAAAAGTTAGTATGTAATACAGCAACTTATCAGTAAAGTGTTCCCTGTGGAGAAATAGAAAGAAAGAGGGAGAGCGAGGGAGGCATTATGGGAAATGAATGCCATGCACTCGCACCTTGGGCCAAATGCATCCACTCCATTAGAGTTATAATCCAAAGCCAAGAGGATCATATAGAAATAGTTGGTCATTGTCACGATATAACAGATAATCTTAATCTTACCAGGTTATAATCTATTATTTATTTGAAGAGTTAAAAAATCTGCATCAAATAATGAGGCCACCTTCATTTATACCCTGGAGCTCATGTTGGCCCTGAGAATTTATCGCTGCAATTTAATTAGAACAACGTTGCATTTACGATAATTGCATTTATTTACAAGTGCACACATACAACAGCATCTCCCTCTGAAAATTATTTGTATTCCATATATTTATACAAGTTAAAATTTTGTGTATTTTACCAAGACACCACAGGGAGATGTAAGTGAAGATGAAAAGCAAGACTGAATTAATTAAATGACACTAATGCGGCACGGAATAGAGGATGTGGGGTCGAAACAGTTTGTAAGGTCTGCTAGACAACTGGCGCAAGTCCCCACGGGGAGGAGATTATGATGGGTTCTGTGTCAGTCAAACAGGGGGGAACACAATAACTTCTCTAAACAGAGAAGAATGCAGCCTAAGGCACAGCACAGCCTCCACCATGGCCTCTTCCTAAGAGGGGACCGCAGCAACCCTGGCCCCCACAAAGAATGCTTGTAATGGGCAGGTTGACTGGGGGTGATGCCGGGCCGGGTTCTGCTCTACAGCAGGCCTGCTGCTATTGTCGGCGAGCCTCAAAGATGCGGGAGGAGGCCGAGGGATTTGGGGAGGGAGGGGGTTTATGGGGCATTGGGGGAAGGGAGATGTTTTGAGGACCTTGTGAAAGCCTTGTGCCATTGTCTGGGCATTACAATTGCACTTTTTCTAATCCTTTGTGCTCTCCTGTTGACAGTGGATATTAAGTAAGCAGTCGGACATGGAAAGGATATGACTCCCTCTTCTGTCCTTTCCTTCTGAGGCTGACAGAGGAAGAGGGCCACAGGTTTACTTACTGCCCGATAGAGTGTGGGCGCAAAAAAGGTGTTAGAAAAGATTATGCTAAAAAAGAATGGGGTGAAAGGGGTGGAGCACAAACCCAAACAAAGACCAAAAAGCGTTGGCATGTAAATGAGAGAGAGAGAGAGACACTACAAGCAAAACAAGAGAAAGAAAAAGCTGAGACTTTTTGCATTATGGCAGACACTTTTTCTGGTTCCTCAAACAGATGCTAAGGCAGATGGCAGCGAATTAACAGAAAATGAGCGAAGAAGAAATGAGAAACTCATGACTGGTCCATGGAGGCAAAACATTAAAAAATAAAGAGTAAAGTGTGTGTGAGTATTTGTGAGTGTGCTTCAGAGAGGGAGTCAGTGAATACAGTAGGTGTTCATGCCCATATTTGTGTGTGTGTGTGAGCAGAGCAGGAGGTGGGCTTGTCCTGTTAAAACAGAAGCTCAGCTGGGGAAGAAAAAAGAATGGGTGGAGGAGCAGTGCTCAGAGCTACAGTGTGCAATAATAATCAAAGGCATGAAATTACAAGGGTGATATTTGTGGGACCCCAGGGTGTGGTGTGCGGACTCTCCTGGAGCTCACCTGGGTCTCCCATCACACAGCCCATTCTGGCCCACCATCATTAATAATCAGAAGAGCAATTTATCCACCCCATGTATTGTATTATCTCAGCTAATGGGGAATGTTCTCAGAACATTGGCTAATGTTCCCTAAAAGTTCTCTCCAAGTTCTCAGAAACAGTCTAAGTAGTAAACATTTTTAACATTATATATCATATATATCAAAATGTTATTCCTAAGTTGGCAGTGGAACGTTTTAAAAACATTACAGAATTTAAAAAATGTTTGAATAACATTTGAATAACTCATAACCTCACTTTGTAAGTTGCTCTGGATAAAAGCTTCTGCTAAATGCCTAAACATAAATGTAAATAACCAAGCAATAAAATTAATACAACTAAAAAAACTGGACGTCTAAAACGTTATAAATGTTTATAAATGTTTTAGGGCATTCAAATAAATAATGGTAACGCTAGGAAAACCTTATTTTAACCTGAAATTGTTGACAGCAGAAGCCAGATTTCTGCAGGCTGAAGGAGCATTTTGCCCACTTCAGCTTGGTGTTTCTATAACTCAAATGGTAGAGTGCTGCATGAGCAGCACAAAGGTCATGGGTTCAAATCTCCAAGAACACACATACTGAAAAAATGCATACTTCCAATGCTATCCAATGCTGCAAGCTGCATTGGATAAAATGTCTGCCAAGTGGCTAAATTAAAATGTTTGTGTCACAGGTGGAGAGAATTTCTAAATGATTTTAGGCAAGTGGTGCTTTTAGTGGGCCAGTTCTGGCAAACCCTTTAACGAGTCAGAAGCTCATATGACAGTGGGAGGTATGTGATATTTATTTTTTAATCAACATTTATATGGCATGGACCAATAGAACCAGCAGTGAAGCATGAAAATCAATCATCAACTAGCTCATTTAAAGTGTTTATGGCAGAGGGTAGTGCCCAACACCTGTTCCAGTATGTTTTAACTCTAAAAGATGAAAACAGATGAAAAGCAATGTGAAAAGTCACAAATAAACAAATTGTTAAAATGTTGCTCAATTAAACACTTCTAAAATTCATACATACTGTATAAAAAACCTGCCTCTGCATATATGTTAATTACACTACTTTCAGCGTTCCTGTAGTTCCTGTAGTTCCTGTAGTTCCTGTAGTCACCCAGTAGTTGGTACAGCATTGTGTTTGGAGCACAAAAGGAGCACACTTACTGATTAAATCTATAGCTATCTATTATTATTAAATCTATACGAATGCACTGTAAGTTACTTTGGATAACAGTGTCTGCCAAATGCATACAAATAAATATAAACAAATATATACTTACTAAATAGGTTAAAAATGCCTACACAACCTACTTTGAAACAGAAGCATTTAGATTTGAGCTCTAAACACATTTAGAAGAAAATGACCTTCAGTCAATGGCTCCTTTCTCCTCTGAGAATATCCCATCTTTCCATCTCCCCAGTGAAAGTAAAAGATCAGGGTGTTGTCAGAGTAAAACTGATAATAACAGGCACTGAGTGCTCTCCTCCTGCTCAGAACAGCCACATATTTTCACCACTAAAAGGCCTAATGACAGAAGGAATGAGGCACCGTCGGCTCTGTTCTGACAATGTGCTGAGTGGACATAATCAGCTATTGGCCACATACACCTTCTCTTTTGGCACACACAGTCAGCTGTAGTTTATAGGCGGGACATGACTCCTGCTGCTCCACATTCAACAGGCTCAGTGGCATTGTGAAGAAACAAGAATGATGCGTTGATTTTTTTTAATGAGATGAATTATAAATTAGTACAGTGAATGCTTTTATGTATTTATGTTATTTATTTATGCATTTTGCTGCTAACCCAGACAAAAAAATCAAGCTTAAAACATAAATTTTTTAGACGTTGTATCAGCATTATGGCTTGATTATAAGAACATTATTCAAACTTTTTTCATTCTGTAACAGTTTTTAAAATGTTACACTAACAACTTAAGAATAGCATTTCTGATATTTTAAGATACATTAAAATATCTTACTAACATTACTGCTAGAACATTTTTGGTAACTTTGAGAGAACTTTTAGGCAACGTTCTGAGAATGTTCCCTGTTAGCAGGGAGCCACTCTGAGCAATTTCTATAGGTGAGTTAAATGTTTTAATACAAGCCTGAGATGTCATAGCTCCATACAGATGACATGCAGCATGATATAGCCACATTTTGCATTAAAACGTACTAAAACCATACCATTTTGCCCCTGATGTTTTAGTCCCCTCGACAATGGCTCCCCTCCAGTTTGGAAATACAAGCAGGCTCATTGGAGACCTGCAGATTAAGTGCATATTATAGCAGCCATCTTATCAGACCCACAATGCATTCCTGGAGGCCGGTGATTTTTCCGGGATTAATGCCAGTCGGGCACTTTCTCTCTGAATGTGCTGTCATCTGGGGGATCTGAATGACTGCCACCCGTTCTCGTAATCACTTCACGAGCTCATTCCCCTCTGACTGTCACCACCCCCATTCTGCTGATGGAGGCATCTTTCATAGAGACACAGCATGGCACGCCAAGGGGAGAGATGCTAAATGAAGGGCAACAGGCTAAAGATATTGCAGACTGTGACCCCGCCAGGCTTCGGGGTAACATTAATGTGTGCATACTGTACAGGTGAGGCTGAGGAACAGATACTGTAACGTTGACATTTACAAAGCAGTCAGTTACCCAGCTAATAATTACCCAGCAGGTAATTCTGTAACATTTTTAAAACATTTCATTAACAACTTACGAAAATCACTTTTTTGATATATATATAGAATGTTAAAAAAATTCTACTAACATTACTGCAAGAACATTTTTGATAATTTTGAGAGAACTTTTGGAGAATATTAGCTAATGTTCTGAGAACGTTCCCTGTTAGCTGGGTACCTGTTAGAAAAGGCATAAAAAATACAGGAAGGATGAAATTCTAGGAGGCTGTAGGGGGTGAAATCTGTAAAGGGCACTATATGTATCTATGGCCCCATTAAAATACACAATAATGGGCTGCTGAATAGAGTTATAGCACATATAGCACAAGCTAGCCGAGTGGGAAGAACGCACTTTGTTTTCAGACATGAAAACAACAGCAGCAGTGTTACAATTCCATCAGGGGCCACAGCAAAATTGCTGTTTTTACATTTCTGTATCATTTTTGCCCATAAGGAATATGGATAACAAATAAAATATTCAGGCCTATTGTCTGATTTATTTCTTTTATTATCCACAAATATCAGGCAGGCAGTTTAAAGGATAGCTCACCTCATTCGGGGCCTTCTCGCTGGGGGCCTGACAACCTATCAACTCTGCTTGCATAAACAGGTCAGGATTGTCTGAACATTCCAATATGTTCTACTTTAAGCTTTCAGCATGCAGAATCTCTAAGTAGAGACTGAGAGGGGAAAAAAAGGGGAAGAATATCCTTGGGGGAACAATGGAGGCTGCTATCTCTCAGATAACAAATGTATGCTGAATGTCCTGAAATTGAGAAACAAAATGGTATTAATTTTCAAATAACAAGGGACCAGGAACTTCTCAGGTTTTCTGGCATTGTCTAGTTAAGAGGTTGTGCTTCTAGCCCTTGAGTACTGAAAGGTTTTCTATTATTTGTTTAGGAGGCAGCAGGGATTGGTTAGGCTTGAAAGAGGGTTGTCTAGTGTCTAGAGTTGATGACACAGTGGGGCCCATGAGCTCTAAGTAATTGACCATTAATGAACTACAAAAGAGTGCCCACTGAGGAATATCCACAAGGGCTCATGGGATATCATAATAGAGGCAATAAAGAGGTGTGGCTTCAACCCATTAACATTACTCCCAAGACTACAATGGGATTTTAAATAGCCAATCAATAAAAGACATCATGATGTTATGCTAATTACATGACCTTTAGATTACAGAAATCTGTGGATATCCGGGAACATACAGGAGCTGAAAAGAAAAATAAAGAAGTTGATCACATTATTAAGCCACACAAACAGCTGGGGCACTTATTTGATTTCCAGTCCATAGCTCACATCATAGAAACATGTCCAATATCACAATGCTGTAACATCACAATAGTTCTTTTGAGAGAGCCATAGTAAAATATTTATATTTGTTTGGTCCCAAAAATTTATTGTTCATTTGCAGTTTTGGTCTATTTAAGATCCTAAAAAGAGAGAAAGAGAAAACAGGCATTTACTTGCAATTTTTCAGACATGGACAAGGGCATCACAAATTGTGTCTGACATTTACTATACAGTATTTTACAACAGCTTTAGTTGCATATGAATACCACCCCCGGTCATTTTTACTTTTAATTTTTCCACTAGGTTATACGACACTATGAAACGGATATCATTACATATAACACCGCTTCCATACAAATACCAAGTAATGTCCTTGAAGGCTAAATAAAAAATGGTTTATCATTGGCGAACAAATGGCAAGAGAAATTTATGGCCGCTGATGTCCCTCATCATTACTGCAAAGTACTCAGTAAAATTTCATCGTAACTTTCAGGGAAATAAATAAATTTGGCCCCCTGACCTTGAGGAAAAATGCCAGAGCGGCGATGATGGCCCTCTCTCTTTCCATCACCATCTCTCACTCGCCCTGTGTTTCCAAACATACAGGCAGGCTAAAGATATTCCACCTTGATTCGCTCTACACGCGGCCCCCAGAGAGACGGCCCCTGTGCCGAGACACCCTGTGCCGCCCAATCTCAGGCTCTGACAGAGGAAAGGAAATGACAGCACAGGAATATGCAGTGAGCTTCACTTTAAATCAAGATAAAAGACAGAAATGGAAAATAATGGGAGGAACGAACCCCCGGACGGTTCAGTCCCCTAATGGAAACACATGGCTGAGACTGAGGTGTTGTCAGCAGCCCGCGCCATGACATTCCTTTTTGATAATCTGGCCTGCCATAAAATTAGAATAGCAAATACGTCCTGACAAAGATGCATGTTCCCCCTCTATTGTGCTATCATAAAAAACTCGGCTGGTGACTCTGAACGCCACAAACTTCAATTTAAATTTACAGCGCCGCGAAAGAAGAAGTGATATGCACTCAAAAATTTTAATAACCTATTAAGTTACGACTTCAATTTCATTTTATGAATATTTTCCTTGGGGAGCACAGCTATCACCAGAGAAAGATAGAAATTTAAAAAAGATAAATAGTGCCATTAATCTACAACATTTCTCTTCCATTATCCTTGAGATGAGGAGTTATTTTTGCTCAGATCCTCACGTAATTAGCTCCTTACACTTGATTCACAAGCCAGAAAATGACCATGTTCAGAAAATTAAAAATTTGTCATTAAGTGGAATTTAACATAATACCATTTATCTTTATATAGTCCCCAGCTGACAAGCGTCTGCGAGGGAAGTTGATCAGGCTGCAGTGGTAAATGCTTCAATGAGACAAATATCTCAGAACAAAAGCAGAACCCTTGAAGCTCCTGCATTCAAATACACGGCGTAAGAATGTGAGTAGAATCTTATATCCCAGCTAACAATTTTAGGTTTTAAGAACATTTAAGAACATACGTTAAAAAGGTATTTTGAATGTTCTGGGAATTTTCT
Organism: Chromobotia macracanthus; assembly: GCA_036877525.1. NCBI lineage: Eukaryota > Metazoa > Chordata > Actinopteri > Cypriniformes > Botiidae > Chromobotia > Chromobotia macracanthus. Next base: position 9,661 of record JAZGTH010000662.1, read on the forward strand.
GATGCTGTATTGTTGATGCAACATTATTGTTTGGTTATAAGAACGTTGTTTAAACATTTTCTAATTCTGAAACATTTTTAAACGATAACTAAGTTAAGAATAACGTTATTCCACTAACAAGTTAAGAATAATGTTGAGAATAAAGTTAAGAATGTTTTTGATAACGTGAGAGAACTTTAAGAGAATGTTAGCCAACATTCTGAGAATGTTCCCTATTAGCTGGGATCATATATAAGAGGAATATGAAACTATAGTGACTGTTTGTAAATGTAAAAGAGAGGCTTTATGTTAGCATTTAAATAATATATATATAAATAAGTATAAATAATATATATATATAATTTAAATAAGTACAGATATGCACTAAATTATAAAACATTCATGGAGTGAATGTTTAAAAGGTGACATATGGATATTTGCCTTATTAAATTATTGGGGTATGACCTCTCAGATATTTAGTTTTTTACTGTTTTCTTTTTTATGTGATTGTTTTCAATCGCAGCAACAACAATATTGCTAATATCTAAAAAATTATGTCACTCACCACAAAACTTGTTCGACTTTCAGATGAGAGATAATGTTAGGAAGTTTTTAAAATCTAGTTATTGTTTGTCTCTTGGGCATTAAACACAAATTTGGTAAGATCATGACTATGGAGCTCACAGCAGGCTGCCCCATAATATCTAATGGGTCATCAAAGGGAATTGTTGGTGGAGAGCGACCATTTACTCAAATAGTTATGGAAAACCCCATGAGGTGTCACATGACTCATTACCGCCAAGCTCTTTGCTTAGTTATCAGACTCATATGGCTATTAGAAAGGCAGGTTAAAATAGACAGGCATTTGGCACTCTTCTTATTCTATTAAAAAGCTCAAGCTAATGCTGATTGTAATGAACTGGTGTAATGCACATGATCATAACCATAAAATATACTGCCAGCGTAGCTATAAATACAAAGACCTTATTATCTGCAAGTAAATTGCTGCCTTTATATTCTTTGCAATTATGATTTATGACTGCCAAGCGAAATCATGGCAATGTAGATTACAACATAAATACGGATGGAGAAAAAAAATCATGTTCCAATAGAAAAATCTGGAATTGGCTTGGTGGTCTCCAATTGACCTGCCTGTTTATCTGAGGGAATAACAAGCCATGACTGGTGCTTAGTGAGAGTCCCAAATGTTCGTTCTAAATACAAATCACAGGCAGAAATACTCCTGTAGTTCAGGCCTGTTTTATTAGCGCAGAAGTAAGAGCTCTCGCTAGATTAACCAGGTGAGGGTTCCAAAATAAGGCATTACGAGCAAGTGTTCCACACCAGCCTCCACGAAGCCTTCGCGATCAGGCGTTTTGCCTCACTGAAAATTGCATGCAAGACCCTAAACAGCGGTGCATAACCAGTAGATTTAAAGCTAATAAACTCATTTCATAATAATATGTGTGACTATGCTGGCAATCAATCATGATGGGGAGTTTATGTTGTCCTGCTGTTGAATTGAGCCATTGACCTCAATCAGTCCATGGTGGCAAATATATGGAATTACAGTGGGGAGTTGATTAATTTTATATGAACTCTGTTGCAAAGGAGGGGAATATATTCTGGCTACACATGAGGTCTAACTTCACTGTAGAGAATTGCTCTGACAAATTTAGTGTGGGTGTGCTGTCTGGAGACTGGAGAGGGTAGGCTCTCAGTCATAATCCAGGAGCAATTTTCATGTGTTTTTTTTTCAGTATGTGGAACAAACCCTATTTTGTCCACAAATAGGTAAAATGCAGGTGACCGCCTCCCATTCAAGAAACCAGCATAGAGTTTATTCTGTGAGGCCAGATTAGATGGACTTCTAACCAACTCTATTTATCTTACACAAAATGGACCGATATGGTAATAAAGTTACATTTATTTTAGAAAAATAGCTAGCTAGCTAGATAGATAGACAGACAGAAATATGTATACATCCACTAAAAGGACTGGTTTATTATAGACACATAAAACACAGCACAAGTAAAAATGAATGCCTGTACATTGAGCATCATCGTCCCACCAACACCCCCCTCCCCTCACACACCTCACATTCACACCTGCCTTTACAAGCTTGCTGCCTGTGGCCTGAGTGCTCAGACAGGCTGCAGAGATGAATGGAACATCCACCATTTGGTCCTCATTACATTTGGCCACAGAAAATGGATTTTGATTTTTGTCACAGCTGCTAACCTCCTTGGGCCCCTTTCAGAAAGACTTGAGGAAACCTGGTTCATGACAGGAGACACAAATCAGATGTATGAATACAGTCTAAACAATCTATTAAAATATCTAACATTTAACAGCAAAAATGAGTCTTTAGAAAAAATGTTTAGTCTCAAATTGTATTGTTTCATACATATTCAGGTAAATGTACACCTATATATATAAATATATATATATATATATATATATATTTTTTTTTTTTTTGTAGAGCAATTTAATAATTAAACAAATATGTCATATTCTTCTCTCTTTTTATTCTCTTCACACACACACACAACAACAACAGTGCACTGCTTACATGCTACTCACATCGATTCGGCTCCCGGGGGCCCAAACCAATTTCTCTTGTTTTCAGCCCGTCTCCTGCCTGAACCTGCAACAGCCATCAGACCCATTAATCCTTCCACCCAAGATGACTATGACTGATTTGGCCGCCAAACAATCAATTTGTATCTCTCTCACTCCTTCACTCATGCCTTCTCTTCTGTGGATGTAAAGAATATCATGAAAAAGTGTCAACGGTAACAGTTTCACAACAGTGAAGTAATAGAGTAATAAGACAATCAGAGTTTGACCTTGGAAGACAACTAATTCATCTGCCCATCTGTCTTAATTATTTCACTCTTCAAACCCCAGTGAAAGAGAAACTACGCAAGTCATTCAAACCTCTGATGCCGACACGTCTCCTCACCCATGTTGATTTTGCTTTCTATTGTTTTGTGTTTTACAGGACAGACCCAAGAGGCGTGTTTGAAGGATACCAGGTGCATCTAAGCATAAAAGATCCAGAGTGTCACAAAAAACTCTGAAACACAAACTTAATAGATGTCTCATCAAACAATTAATAATAAATGCAGCAGAAATCCATTTTAAATATTTCATTTTAAGAACCAATATTAGAGCCATGGCTTTTTTGTTTATAAAATAGCCATATTTAATAAAACCTAATTTCTCCCTAGTTAGCAATTTTAGGTTTTAAGAAAGTTTCCCTAACGTTTCCATAGTATCAAAAAAGTTATTTTGAAAGTTCTAGGAATGCTCAAAACATCCATTGTTTTAATGTTGTATTGTTTTAACGTTGTAACATGCTTGGTTTTAACGTTGTAACATGCTTGGTTATTGGTTATTAAACCATTATTTACAATTTTCTTTAATTCTGTAACATTTTTAAAACGTTACACTAACAACTTTAGAATAATGTTTTGATTATATATATATATATATATAATATATCTATCTATCTAATATAATGTTAAAAAAACTCCTACTAACGTTACTGCAAGAACATTTTTGATAACTTTAAAATATCCAATGTTTTAAGAGCATTCCCTGTTAGCTGGGTTTACCTTCTTATAATACCTGCTCTAAACTGACAACATCAGTTCACAATGAATTAGATTTGTTCTGTGTATTTGAGTTAAAGCCTCTATTGAAGATTACATGCACATCTAGTGGGGAGGAATATGAGGCCAGAACCCCCCTCTGAATGGTGAGGAGCAGAAGGTAGGGTCGGCCATGTCTGGGAAAAGCTGTAGAGGAACATTTGTCAGGAGACAGTGACAAAAAGAGGGTGGAGGGTGGGGAGGCAGAGCTCCACACTATTCAGAGACAATTTGTAAGCGCGGCTGTTGAAGTCAGGCCAAAGACTGGAGAACAGCTGGAGCCCCTCCATGATTGATAAACGTGGGCCCCAAGAACTTCATTTCGATGTGAATGAAGACAAAAGCCCGACAATGTTCAGCGAGTGTGTAATGTTAGCGTCATTAAGTGTCAGCCCTGGACATGCCATGGCTCTCAGATGTGCGCCTGAGAGATGCCATGAGCGAGGTCAGGACCCATGCTAATTACCATTTCAGAATAAAACCCTCTTGTGTAGCCCAGCAACTACTGATTTACCTTTGAGGATCATTATAGTATTTGTTATGCATTATAAAGATTATAACAAGCACACCTGTAGAGATTACATTACAGAATATTTTCATACTATTAACTATATACAAATGTACCAATTTAAAGCATGACAAACTAACAAATTTATATTCACATAAATCTATTCTATTAATTGATATTTCCTTTTATTTACACATGGCCCTTATAAGGTTAGTTTTTGTTCTAATAGTGCCTGTGGTTAGGATTTGCAAGATTTTCTTACGGTTGTTAAATGTTTAATTTTGTGGCTTTCATAATTCAAACAATTAATAGATTTATTAAATAAATGTAGTAACAGCTGCAGTGCATTACTTTAAAGATTCATAATAATATTTACATTACAATCAACACACCATTAAGCAACTCCCTGTTTTAGCAGACTTGATGTTGTGTATAATAATAAGGTAATCCTACATTTTGTTCACATATAGCAGTGACTCCCAAACTGGGGCATGCAAACTGACAATGGGGATACACAACCTTTTTTTAATAAGTTCAATGTAAATGTCAAGGTAAAATAAAACCGTCTAATCAATTTAGCCAATCAATGTTTCTTTAGTGATTGGGCATTAGCGTGAATCCTATGTTCAGCATTTATAAATGTTACATAACCTGGCGACTTCTAGGGAAAATGAGTCTTAACGTAAGCAGGAAAATCCAACCAATGCCATACACATCACCAAAACAGTGTAACGTTGGCCGTGTGAGGATGCTGCATTAGTATATCAATCCCATAATCCACCTTGAGAGTGTGGCACTCAACATATTTTGAAAATGCGAAGCAAAAATATACAACTATTGCAATTTCTATGAAAATTTAAAAAATGACTTGTACTATAAAGACATTACTGCTTAGTACATGCCTGTTGTAATTAGTAATATGTGTGGAAAACAACTTACAAATCAAACTTTCTCCAATACAAAAAAGACTGCAAAGTTATGAGAGTCACTTTACCTATACCCTTCTTATTAAATGCGAGTCTTTTATTCAATATTTTCATTTCTAATATTTTCATTATTCTACAGTTTTATGAAATAATCTGTTTTGAGTTTTATTTTGTTAAATGTGTTAAATTGTTTTATAATTAATTTACTCTATATAGCATTATAGAGCATTATAGGGGGTACACAGATGGATGTTTATTTTTGGAGTTACGCCATTGTAAAAGGTTCAGAAACATGGACATATAGGATTGTTTTTTTACAGCCTTATGTGTAACAGAATCAAATAGAGCAGGAATAAATAAATGCATGTGTCAAGATTTTTTTCACCTTGAGCTGGTGTTCCACTCCATGTGGTTCAACAATAAATGTCATGACGTCATAATCATCATCGGTGTTTGCCTCTCCGTTTAGCTACTATAGGTATGTCTGAAAGACACACTGATTAAAACAGATTTTAACCATGCAGTGAATTGTTTTCTGTGGCAAAGCGTTTTATTTTATGCAAAATTATAATAATGTATTTTTCTTACTGGGTGTTTAACAGTTACCACAAATTACCACAAAAACACCCTTTTTTAATAATCTCTTTTTATTATCATTAAATTCACTTTTGAGAGAAAAACAAATATAAGGTCATTCACATCAAAACAACACACATTTCAATATGTTATATTCTTTGCATGAACATTCCAACTACCAAGATATTTTGCACGTTTTTGCACTTTTTAGAAGTTTAGTTTAATAAAAATGTTGACTTTCTTCAAC
>JAZGTH010000663.1:0-15563 GCA_036877525.1 Chromobotia macracanthus
AAACGTTGGGATGTGACTGCAAAATTTAAAACTCACGATTAATTATCAAGACTACATTAGTTTATCTACAATATGTGTAGACAACAAAACTTTACTGTGCTTATTATTATTGGTTTGGTTATTATTGAGTTATACATCAGTCATCCCAGATAACATCCATACAGACTGCAACTGGTGTTATATTGGAAATCTGCTGTGTAAAGGGTTAACAGAAAGCAGACAGAGAAAACAGGCAAGTGAACTTCACACTAAGCCATCAGTTCTGGATGGTAGCCTACGATATGAAATGGGGATGTTTTTAGGGGTTTTTCTTTTAATCGGCAATATTTCGCCCATCGGATCGTGTTTGCATCGTTACTTCTTCATGCAAAAAGCTGTAAGAAGCATGCTCGATCACAGTAATTCATTTGGTGACACGGTGGACGCTTAAGTTTAGACTTTAGTGAAGGGTGCCATGTTTGATTGTGTGAGAAAACTTCGCTGTTTAGTGTTGAAGCGAGGACTGCTTACAGTTACTCCGGTGAATTCACAACAAAGCAGGTTTTTTGGCTATTTAAAGGTTTTTTAAGGTTGACATAGTTGACCATACGGTCTGCGCATGCGCACGAGGTGGTACTTTTGCTTTCGTTCTTTCGATCATTGCTCGCCCTTCCTAAAGCCGGAAATGATTAAATTCTTGTAGTTTTTGACACACATTTACATCGATTGGCTATCAAAAAAAAAACCCCAGCATCCTAAGAAATGCAATGCAATGCTAACTACTTTTAATAGACCTGTAATTGATTTACATGTATGTGACATGTTAATATTTGTGACATTCATGCATCACAATTTGTGGTGTACGTGCATATCAGATTTCTCTATGGGTTAGAATAATTTTTGGAAATGGGAAGGGTTTCTTTTAAACACATTGATAAAATAAGATAAAAATAACAATATATATATATACACAATATAAATCCTATAGAAATATTTCTACAGTAGGATGCTGAAACAGATTAGAAGAAGAATTAACTGAAAATAGACCAGCAGAGAAATAAACGAAAAATTCCCCAAGTGTAGGATAGTGGAATAATTTGTGGAATGTTAATAAATCGGGTGCTCAGATCACATCATTCCAGTGTGTATTATTTGTTTGGCATAATAGAATAAATAGATGGCAAGGACTTGGAACATGGTCCTTGTTACACTAATACTACAGAAGTTCTTGCGATGTCTGTGCTGAACATGATTGCAGTCACAAACTTGTGAAAATCTCCCTACTGCAGACATGTACAAAAATCAACATCTTTCTTGTGTGAGGTAATCACAATTTTACTTTGATAATTTTATTATGTTTTCTGAAATCTACAATTTGATTGTCACAAATGTTATTCTCAAAAATAGAACATGCTTCGACTTTATTATTTATATAAACTCATCTCTGTCACAGCCATGGGCAAAATTTTATATAATATAAATAAATATAAAATATTATCAGTGTTGACAGCAAGTTCTCATAACTTAATTCAGACTGTGATGTCTGTTTAGGTTTTGTTCATGTTCTTAGTTTTATGTTTACTCGGTTCATGTTTCATGTCTTTCATTTCTCGTGCTTTTGTCACATTGTGTCATGTTGTGTCAATGTTCATGTTTGTTTGTATTTTGTAAATAAACTGCACTTGGGTTAGATTGGTAACAGAGTAATTGTATCATGGGTCACCCGAACAGATGCAAGGAGAGGGATATTAAATGGTTCCAGTAAATAATTACATTAAAGTCTGTAAGGATATGAGTTGGTTTACAGAGTAAAGATTACATTTCTGGAAGGGCAGAGAAAACAATACACAAGTAATCACATTTATTAAGACTAAAATGTCTTTTTTTTTACCACAGGGAAGAAAACAGGGATCTTCAGTTGATAGTAAGTTAAAATTGTTTCTTTAAGTTTGATAAGCATTTTGTAAAGCTTTTAATTTAAAACAAAATTATCACTTCATATTTCTAAATGTTACATTTGTTTCATTTGTACTGATATTATAAATGTTTGTTTGTTTGTTATTTAATAAATTCACAGTAAATATAATAGAACAAGTAAATATTGTCATTTCTGACACTCGTTAATAATATGCGTTTTCTTATTTAAATCTGTTCTCACATTCTTCATAATCAGTTTCAGTTTTTTATATGTACAATCTGGTTAATAAAGACTTTCTTTCAGATATGCAGCAGATGCCCTCCAGGTCCTCTAGTACAGTGAAGTATTTCATTATCCCTGCTGAAGGCACGGCCATTTTTATCAAGGACTTTCTAAAAGCTCTACATGACGAGACTCCAGGTCTGATGGAGGTTTCTGTAGAAGAGAAGAGTGATGTCATTATGCAGTTCTGTCCATTTCATAATCTCTCTTTTACTAGAGCAGGTGAACAAAGATAACATTTACTTATACTAAACCAGGGGTTTTCAAACTTCCTTATGCCAAGGACCCCTAAACATGATGAACCTTTTGTGAGGAACTCCTAAGGGAACTTCCTAAAATATGTAAAATAGACAGCATATTGTTCCAAACAATATGCATATTGTTACATATTTGGCTACCCTTAAAGAAATGTTGGATCTGAGGAGAAACATTTTCATTTCAAATTTATTTGAAGCAATTGTTAATAAATAATGAAAATAAAAGGAGAGATAAATACTTAAAAATAAATATGAACATTTGAATGAAACTGTAATAATGTTTGGTAGACCTTATGGAGACCCTCTGGGGGTCTCCGGACTGTAGTTTGAAAACCCTTGTGCTAAACTACTTGTATAATATCAATGTATTGATGTTTTTTTCTGAAGAAGTATCTTAGGAAGTTTTCTGAGGAAGTAACATATATGTATAAATAATGGAAGAAAAATGAATAATAGATAATCTTACTGCTGAGAAGAACTAATTACACATCTTTCTTTTAGACAAGAAAAATTTTGTTTTCATTGTTGTCCATGATGCACTGAATTCTGGCAGCTTTGGATGTGTGAACAGTACAGAGGCTTTCATAGTGGACTGTTTATACTATGTGAATAAAAAACTACCTCGCTGCAGCACAAACACAGCTGCAATTTTTGCAGTCTCACACTGGCTAAGGACTAAGGTGATGTTATTGTTCTACAGATAATTAACTTACTATTAATATTATTACACTACTATATAATATTATTTATTCTTAATATACAGACTTTAAGAAGAGCATGTTTGAAATGTATTGAGTGATTATATGTCATAATAACAGTTCTGTGTTTTGTACAGATCATTAAGGAACATTGAGCAGAATGTCACTGAGGGTGAACACACATCTGTTACTCCTCCCACCATTCAGAAACAGCAATTCACTCTACAGTTGAGATGATGCTTGGCTCACATATATCAGCTACTCGTATTTTTATTCTTGTGTCTTTGTGAAAACCTAGTTGGTATTATTCTGTCTGGTTTGATTGAACAAGTCTGGTGTTTCAACAAGTATGCAACTGATTTTTAAACTGCATGAATATTAGCGGTTACAAAGGCATGCGGGTCAATTAATGGCTTGAATAAATGACTAGACAAAGAGCCTATAAATCTAGTAAAGTATAATTAAGTGCTCAGATGGCTAAAACTTACGCTTGTGACTGTCTCTATCCGCATGGCAAAACTACAGTTTATAAAAAATCAGTATAATGTATATAAATGTTCAACTAATATGTTTAGAGATAACTGTTAGCACTTTTAAGTGTTATTATAAAATAGATAAATAATATTATGATTAAACAGGTGAGGGTGTTTAATATTAATGTAATAAAAATGCACAAAAATATGCATCATTTACTGAATCATTTGTGTGATATTAAAGATAAATTATCTGCAGTTTGTCAGCTGTACTCGTACTGTACATCTTTAGTTTCATATATTGATGAAATTAAATTAAAACACTGATCCTAACAAATCTCAATAAATGTGTTTCTCCTTTTGTTTAACCAAACAACAAATGCCAACAGACAATGGTTGTTTCCAATAACGCTGGAATTATTATGGGGGATTTATGTGCTGTTGTGTGTTTGTATATAAAAAAAACTGAATTAATTTGTCATGCTATTTCACTTATTTTTTATTGAGAGATTCATAGACAGAGGTCACTAGACAGCAGCAAATTATAATAATTAAGCATTAGGATATGACAATATGACTTTATCAAATTAATTATAATGCAATTGTTACGTCCCTTAGATTTTAATGTTAGGTGGTCTAGGGGTAAAGGGAGAATAACATTTAAAAGTGTGTGTATGTGCATATGCGGGGGTGCTGACAAGCAAATAAAGAGCAAAAAATGTTCCCAAACAAACTTGTGACAATTTAATGTGGATAAAGTGAAGAGCTATTTACACTATTTACAATACAAGCAACAAAACATTTGACAAAACAAAACGAAGGTGGGGAGGGGGAGCACGAGAGGTGCCAAATAAAGGAAAGAAACAAAACCAAACACAGCTAGCTCATTTTTAGAGCCTAAACTAACTACCAAAAGAAGAAATGTAGAAACAAAAGATCTTCAGCGTAAAGACGCCCTAACTAAACTGCTCTAACTAAACTTAACTTAAACATAAAACAAAACGTACAGCGGGAGGCAACCTCTGCTAACCCGCCGTGTCTAATACATCCAGATTTTCCTACGTGTTGCACAATGTATGTCGCGCGACCTACAGTAAAACGAAACGACTGTACAAATACTGTATTGACAACAGGACAACGATGTATTTACACACAATAAACAAGAAAACTCTGATGTATACTGTACAAATCACAAAACAAGAGCGTATTGAAATAACGAGCAAAAAACAACACCAAAGGTGAGTGAAAACGGAGTTTTAAACTAAGTGATGTGAGCTGATTGGATAACGAGAACCGGGGCGTCATCCTCAGGGCGAAGAGTGACAGACTGGTGGGCCAATGGGATCTGAAACACACAACAGATAAACATACACAAACTAAGTGGAATTAGCAATAAACCAAAGTATACTCTGTTCATAAATAAACATTTTGTATAAAGGAGGACTGTCACATCAAAGTACAAAGTGTAGATAAAAACTTCATATAGCTTCTTTCAAAATAAAGTTTCTTTTCCAATTGTCTGCATGTTTCAGAATGGAAGAATATTACACACAAGTGTTACCATTTATCTTTTATCTGACTTGTGGTGTCTGATTTTTCAGTAATCTGTGCTTTTAACATTGGTTTTCACAATATGTAAAATAATACAACAAACCAGGTCAACTGATTTTGTAACTAAATTTCTTAATTAGACAAACACTCAATAAAGCATAATTATAAAGTCAATATGTTGGTAATGACTGTGTGATGTAATTGGACTTTCCCTTTATAAAGAAAATAGTGGCAGCTGCAGCAACAGTAAGTTCTTTTACAATAAATGACATTTGGTTTTCGTTTTATTTAAAAGTTTTCAGTCTCAGTTTTCAGTTTTCAAAAGTCTTAAAATGACAAAGTACATTAACTTAGATCATAAACCTGATAATAATCGTGTCTACACAAGACCTTCTCTCTTCTTCACAGATAAATTTCAGCTTATTGTGTCTAAAACAGCTCAGACTATTGAGGTTAAACTGGGGTCTGATGTCACTGTACCGTGTCAGAAACAGAAGGTCTTCTACTAGTAAATTAAACTAGAAATTCAAATGAAAGATATTAAAGTACATTAAACCACCAAAAAAGTACATTAGACCCCCAAAGGAAATATACTTTAACATTTTTTTAAGCACACCTTTCTATTCATATCTATTCAGTATACTTTGTTTTTATGTTATGTTTTTGCACATGTGAAATTCATGCAGACATGAAAAAACACATGATCAGATGTGAAATGCATGGTTTGGAATATTCCCATGTGAATCCTATGTAAAATCCTACAGGAAACCCATGAGATCACACGTGAAACGTGGTGACGTTTTTCATGTGTGATCACGTGTTTTTGCACATGTGAAATTCATGTCTTTACTGTAAGTGATGGATCAGGAAGACTCCATCCTCAAGAATGAAAAGATATTTCAAAATTATTTATCTCATATGATCCACACTGTCAAGTCATATTTCATGTGATCATTTTGTTCTTTGGCTTGTTTTTTTACTTTGTCAAACTGTGGTCAGTTGTGATTGGACAAAAATAAATTGCATGAAGATTTTATTAACACCCTAAAAAAATTGAGAACTTGAAGGATGTTTATACAGTGGATGAGAGTGACATTGCTTTAGTTTTCTTTCCTATTGTCACTCGAGCTGAAACTGATGTTGAAGCAGCACTGAAGAGATTCACTGACTCCACAGGTTTGTTGTTCATCGTCACACTATTTATTTTTTATTCATAGAATATCTTGTATGATAGTAGAGTATGATAGTAATACAGAATTCCTTGCACAAGCTGATGACCTTTACATTAGGTGTCAGTATCATTTAGTCAGGTTAATTAAGCTTGTCAGGTTAATTAAGCTTGTCAGGTTAATTAACTTGTACTGAGGCAGCATGTGGGTTAATATCTTGAATTTTGGATGTGTTTTATTAATTCTGACCGCATTTTAATCCTGCAGGGCTGCACAACACCAGACCAGCTTGTTAACAAACAGCTATTTTTAAATCAGAATGTTGTTGCTGCATTTTGTTTTAAATGCTGATGGCTGTGTGATTTTAAATAGTGATTAAATACAAAAAACAGAAGTTTGTCTCATTCATGCATCCTGTCGGCAAAGCTGCTTGTTTTAACTTTGTTTATAAGTTAGCAGACTCTTTCTAATTTACCAATGTTTGCATTTGAACAAACATATTCAAAATAACCCCACTAGTTTATGTTTTATCAGGGTTGTCTGGTGAACATCTCTATTTATGTTAGATCAGATGGGTTTTAATACATTAATTACACAAGTGGACTTCCAAGAATGCTGTTACTGCACTATTGAAAGAGCCCACAGTAAAAACAATATATGACAGAGATACAAAAACACACTATGAGAACTCTTCGGCGGATCAGGCGCTGGCTGTAATGTGGATTGTTAGTTTTACTTATCTTTTTTGACATGTGTTGATATATCCATACTGCACCTCTTGCCAGAAAACGAAATTATCGCATTATTAATCATTACAAATGGTAAATGTGATGCATACCAGTAAAATGTGTGTAGATGTTTCACATTTTACAGAATGAAGTTACAAAGGTTAACAAATTCAGTTTTAAGAAATTGCCAATTTAAGAGCTTTCGGCACAATTCAAGTACATATAAAATTCAAAATGAACTCTCACAGCAACTTCATGATTAGCAAACAAGCTAAACTCTTATAACTCATAAGAAAACATCTAATCTTTAGAGCATAAACAGCAGAAGTTACTGTAGGTGGGAGGAGTTTAACTACAGCTGAAGTGAAAGTGAAAGTTTTTGTGTGAGAGATTTGCAGTGCTCAGTTCTCGGATGTATCTGTGACAGGCAACATCACATATTTGTGGTTTCAATGGCAAAGAATAAAACAACAGTTTCTTGGAAAACGAAGTCAAGTCTAAACAGGAAACTTCAAAGTCTCTGTAACGTGAAAACTTCAGCTCAGCAGAAGAGTTGAATAGAAGAAAATGTAAGTAGCCCAGTTGTCTCCATGCTAATGTTCCTGCTTAGCGCCTGTAATGTTTTATTTGACAGTACAAATCACACAAAATCATGTCTAAAACTAAGTGTGTACTCACACTAGGCACTCAGGCCCAGGTGCAATTTACCTCCAAAGTTTGTTTGGGAGGACTGTCATTTCAAAGTACAAAGTACAAAATGTAGATAAAAACTTCATATAGCTTCTTTCAAAATAAAGTTTCTTTTCCAATTGTCTGCATGTGTATTACAAAGATCAGAATACTGTATTATGAATACAGAGAATATTCATAATATTTCAGAATGGAAGAATATTACAGAAGAGTGTTACCATTTATCTTTTACCTGACTTGTGGTGTCTGATTCTGAAGATGTTTAACTCACTGATTTGTTTATCACCTTTATGGTTCTGGCTTTAGTATGGATTCAGTGGGAGTGAACATTATAGAAACTGCTGCTCTGGGAAGACCCTTCCAGCTGGGGATGCTGTATGACTGTAGAAAAGATGCACTAATACCAGGTACCCATCTGTACTTTTTATTTTTTACTTCGACAATGAACTGCCCTCTGACTGAATGAGTAAATAATAATGAAATGGTTGCCTAAGGTGAAATGATCTGTTGAATTCAGTTTCAGTAAAAAATGATTTGTAAAATCCAGATAGCAAAAAATAACTAAGTAACTAATTAGTAACAGCAGCAAACAAAACAAAACAGGAAACACAAGATTGTACAAGATTTCCACGTTATGTGCAAAAGACGACAGGGCTTATAAATACACAACGTACAATATATTAACTACCACATAAAAGGTGGGAAATACCCCGATTAGATTCTGGAAATTTCAAAATGAAAGCAGACCAATATAACTTTAGCTCTGCAGGCCAGGAACAAAAAAACGTTTCAGTCTAGAACATAGAGGCCATTTTTAATGTTTTTTAAAAAAATATAAAACACAAGAGTCTTACTCCAGTTAATTGTAGCTTTGGCAACACAAAATTTAATTTAAAACTTTTTAACCTTTGACAACAGAGTTAAACAGCCTGTATATTCTCTTTATAATTTTTAAGTGTTTTTGAAATAATTTATCTATGATTTATCATCTGAAATTATTTTATAGGAACAACAATTTATTCACTTCATTGCTTTTTTCTAACTAAACACTTGCACTCTGGACAAGACCTGGCAACAGTGACATCTGTTGGTGTTACAAAATAAGGCTTTTTCAAAGACTTCTCTTTTCATTTCCTGTTTCAATTATTAAAATAACATGCCTAAATTAATTATTTTATAAATCACAGTGATTTTCCGGCAGGTAATTATATGGTAGTTGGTCATATTTTGTATTTCCAACTGCAGGAATAACGCTATGGGATAAAGAGCAGCTACAGCAGAGTATACGAGCTCATCCCCAAATTAATACAGACTTCACTGTCACAGCTTCAGACTCCATTGAAGACAAATCCCACTTACTGAACATTGATGGTTCTCTGGAATTGAGTCTTTTAGGAGGACTCGTCAATGTAAGAGGAGCAGCCAAATATCTCAGTGACACCAAGAAATCCTTCAAACAGCAGAGACTTACCCTCCATTATCATTCCACCACCAAGTTTGAAGAACTGACCATGAACCATTTGGCCTCTGGAAATATTGCTCACTATGAAGCGTTTGATAATGATGTAGCGACACGTGGTGACAGCTGTGCTATATGGGGCAAATGCTTGCTTTGTTTTTGACAGAGAAGTTTCATCAGATGAGGACAAATCTATTATAGACGGAGAAGTAAAAGCTGTCTTTGATAAACTAAAGGGCATTTCAATGGGTGCAAAGGTCGATCTTAACATGAATGATAATCAGAAGACTGCAATTCATAAATTCAGCTGTACATTTTATGGTGACTTCCAATTGCCATCTAATCCAACCTCTTTTGAAGATGCCCTGAAGGTTTTTGCTGATCTTCCAAAACTTCTGGGAGAAAAGAAAGAACTTGCAGTTCCATTGAGAGTGTGGCTTTACCCCTTAGACAAACTACACACCACAGCAGCAAAACTTCAAAACGACATCAGCACAGGTCTAATCAAAGATGTAGAATCTGTTTTTGAGAGTTTAAAAACAACTGAAATGAAATGCTGTGATCTTCTGAAGGACACACCTTCTTTGGCTTTTGCAGCATTTCATAATCAAATAATGCAGATGAAGGAAAACTGCTGGAACTATAAGTTCAGTCTCATGAAGAAACTTGGATCTCTGTTGCCTGAAATCCGTGGAGATAAGAAAAAAGAAACGGATTTGATTGATCTTCTGCATGATCATATGGAATCTCCATTCAAACATAGTGATCTTCAGCAATGGGTAAATGAGAAAGAAAATGAGTCTGCCATAATTAAAACATTGATCAGACAACTGAATAATTGTGGAGCAAAAGTGGAAGTGAATCTAGATGAAATCTTGATGGATCTGGAAGTTGACAATTTAGTTAGCTACACTTTCACATCATTTGAGTGTCTAGATGTGCTTCTTTGTACACAAAAGGCCTACCTGAGTATTTCAACAAAGGAGCAAAATCAGAGTAATGCATCTGTTTCCAACCAAAGGACTGGGTTTAGCTCTGATGTTAAAGAAAAAATGAGGAAAAACTTAAAAATATTTAAAAACTTAATCAATTCAGAACAACGTGAACCAGCCAAATTTATTATCACATCAAAAGAAATAAATAATAATCCAGGTTCCTGCATTCTCTTGTATGAAAATGGATCTGATGAAGCTGTTTGCTTCACTCCTCCATCAAAGCCAGTCTGTCCAATCATGGAACAGGTCAAAGATCACAGTGTTGTTTTGAAGGTACCTCCAGCATGTCCTGTTACAGTAGAGCTCAGGTTACTGTACAAAATGAAGACAGAGAGAGACTGGAAATCTCTGACTGTGCAACAGGGCCAAGATACAGTAACTCTGACAGATCTCAGTCCAAACACTGAGTATGAGATTAAATATGCAGCAGTGGGGAAACTCAACTACACCATAGACAGCGATGTCATTACAGTTACTACAGCCAACATTACAAAGGTATCATACTAGCTAAAGTCAAAACGTTTTTTTCAGATGGTTAAAAGTATATGCAGTATATGCAGGTTTGTGAGACAGAAAAAGTAATAGGTGCTAAAATGGTAATAAATATCTTCTAATCTCAGTTATTTTTAAAGTGCAGCATAATGTTAATCATATTGATAATGTAAATGCTTTATAGGAATATACAAGGAACAGAAGATTTAAGGGTGAGTTATATATTTTTACTGTTCCATCATTTGATTTTATCCATTTTGTTTGGCTCTAAAACAAACAGAGAAGTACTGGAACTATACATTTAATAAGATACCGTTTATCACAGTTTATTTTTGTTACTGAGTGATTAACATTACATGCCTTACATGTATCTCTTTATATCTATTTTTTGTTTTTAAAATAACATTAAGTGAAAAAGTGGACAGTTAGGGATTAATCAAGTGTATGCAGAACAGGTATATTTTTTGTTGATTCTTGAAACAACCGTTTGACTATAAAACTAGACTCAAATATTTTAATATAAGCATCCTCATATGACAATAATAATAAGTAAATCAATGTCCTGTCTAACTATACAACAAACACAATATATATATATATATATATATATATATATATATATATATATATATATATATATATATATATATATATATATATATATATATATATAGTCCTTCCTCATATCTTTGCCCTAAGCTACTGTTTAATAACATATTTTCCTATTTACTAACTAGTCACGTTTAACCCTTTGCAGATTAAAGAAAGACCTTGATTTTTTTGACCTTGAAAAAAAACTTAGGTCAGGAGTTGAAGCCTGGTCTCATTGGCACCGGACTAATTAATCACTAGTGTTGCATTTATTTTTTATTGCTGCTTAGAATAAATATATGGAATGTAAAAGAAATATTATCTGTAAATAATTCTGGTGTGATAGATTACACTCTTCCTTTTCTTTTTCCATCAATTGAATTTTCCAGACACAATCAAACTCTGCTCCATTTTAACTGGAAAAACAAATAACTCTCACAGGATTTTTACTGAAACACTGAAAGACCAAATTCAGGATCTGAAGGAAGTTCATACAGTGGATGAGAGTCACATTGTTTTAGTTTTCTGTCCTATTGTCTCTCGAGCTGGAACTGATATTGAAGCAGCACAGAAGAGATTTGATGACTCTACAGGTTTGTTTTATTATCATCACAGTGTTTTAGAAACTACAAACTTTCCTAATTTTCAGAATATTTTAATAAATTTACATTTTTCTTTGAACAGCCTCTAAGTTGAAGGTTCTAGTGGTGCTACATCACACATCTGAGCCAGAGAAAACTGTAGCAGACAGCAGCAGATGTGTCGACAGGAAGGATATACTGACAGTGGACTGTCTGTTCTATGAGGACACAGGATTACTGAAGTGTCAGAAGAATCATGATGCAATGAACAGAGTTGTTGACTGGTTAATACAGCAGGTATTTAACAAGATGCTCCATAAATTGTTCTGAAACGTATAATTAATAAATTCAAGGTACTGATTATTCAGTAACATGAACATGGGAGGTAATGTATCTCCACATATATGCATTAGAAATAGGTTAGGTTAAATTAAAATTAAATAAGTTAGGTTACTCACTTTTCTTAGTAAATATAACCTATATGATAGAGTCTTAGTCAGTTAATGAGCTTTTGCAACTGTTAAATTTGTAGCTTATAAAATACTTATAACATTTTCAGACAACATGGAATATCTGCATGTATTGTGCTAATGAACAGAGTTGTTGACTGGTTAATACAGCAGGTATTTAACAAGATGCTCCATACATTTTAAAGACTGTTCTGAAATGTATCATTAAAAAACAGGTCACTGTTCATGCTGTAATTATTCTCTGCAGGGGGAGAAAATGGGAGTTAATGTTTGTCAAAGTAGGTTGAAGTCACTGTTTCTCAATAAGTATAACCCATATGATTTACTCTCAGTTCAGTAATTTAACCTTTTCTGCTTTAAAATAAAAGGATATTTATTTACAATCTCTGTGTTTTCTGTGCTACAGTATATCACCTAATTCTCAGTAACACATTATTTTAAACAGAAAAGTCATCTGGTTGGCAGACATCTTTACCATCTTCATCATCTTTACCATCTTTACCGTTTTTACCATCTTTACCATCTTGGTCATTGTCAAAGGTAAATCACATTCCTGCTCGATACTAAAATGTTTCATGTCTAGAGAAACACCTCAGTGACACAGAGCAGATATTTCAGAGCATAAAATCCCACAATCATTTTAATCTTCTGATCAGAAGTGAATTTAATACAGGAATCATGTATTGATATCTGCTTGTGGAAACAGGAGACTCTCAGATTTAAACAAAATGTAATTCTCTATTCTCTTACTGATGTTTTAATTAATGTCTGTAGTCTGTGTTGTGATCTTTACTAAATGTTGGGATGTGACTGCAAAATTTAAAACTCACGATTAATTATCAAGACTACATTAGTTTATCTACAATATGTGTAGACAACAAAACTTTACTGTGCTTATTATTATTGGTTTGGTTATTATTGAGTTATACATCAGTCATCCCAGATAACATCCATACAGACTGCAACTGGTGTTATATTGGAAATCTGCTGTGTAAAGGGTTAACAGAAAGCAGACAGAGCGGTGTTACATATTCTAATAAATATTAATACACTAGCAATAATTTGAAACAAACTGTTGTGTTGTTTGACAGAATAAAGACTTAATTACTGTAATGACAGAGTAAACAAAATCTCAATTAATAAGAATGTCTTTTTTCTCCACAGTGGATGAAATCAGGATCTTCAAGTGATAGTAAGTTAAAATTACATTCTATAATAAAGTTTTAAGTGTAATGTATGACTCTTCATGAAAAAGGTAGTAATTGTTTATTGTACAATTTTATTTGAGGTTTAGTGATTTTAAATGGATAACTGAAGGGTGAAAATGGCACATATATAATAATTCTGTGGTTTGTGCAGATCATTAGAAGTCAACACACATCTGTTGCTCTGCCCACCATTCAGAGAGAATCTGTGACAGTCCACTGTCAGATCTGTGATCTCTCTCACCATTAGTCCAAAAATATTATCTATTTTCTGCATATATGATTCTCACATGACAGTACTAATATGTACAATTGTCCAGTTCTTTCCATCCACAGCACCTGTAAAAATGCTTTATGGGTTACAGGAATAGTTTATTCTGTCTTTCCATTGAGAAATGAAGAGAAAGATTAACTCTTAACTCTTTAATGTCATAGAAACGGAAATGTAGGTTGCACAGTGTACAAGTTAAGAACTAAAATAAGGAGACTTAACTTTCTCTAACACAGCTCCAAATTGGAAATTGTGGAAATTGTCATTTTAACCCCCTCTACAAATTAGTGGATTACTCAGTAACTATTCATCAATGACATTTAATATTTTGGCTGTCATCACTATTTATGTTGGTCTTGCTTCTTTAAAAATATTTAAAAATCAAACATTTGAGACGGGGTCCTCTGGTTGAGTTGAGACAAAATGACCCCTTGCACTTTTTATTCATAGACAAACTGCAGAGTGAGTCAGAGAGACCATTGAAGAGCAGAAATGATCAATCAGAAGAACAAGAACCCAAAGTCCCACATCAGGGGGAACAACAGCAAGTGTATTCAGGTCAGAAATTACTGGTTTAAAAGAAAAAAAATGTGCCTGTACTTCACATTCATAGCTTGACAAGAAATCAAAGAATCTGGTGAGCACATAATGTCCATGTACTGTACAGACAGTGAGAAATAGGAAGCCTTACTTTGTGGGTTATGATGTCTCACCATCCTGGAGGATGAAATGATTTTACAGAATCTTTTAAATCAGATTTTTGTGATTTCTTTTTTTTTTAATCTCTTTAACATACTGTGCGATAAATGATCTGTGATCATATTCACATCTTACCTTGTTTTACTTATTTCATGCCTCCTGTATTTATTTTCCAGGGGGAGTCCAACTGTTCTCCATTTTAACTGGAAAAACAAATAACTCTCACAGGAGTTTTATTGAAACACTGAAAGACCAAATTCAGGATCTGAAGGAAGTTCATACAGTGGATGAGAGTCACATTGTTTTAGTTTTCTGTCCTATTGTCTCTCGAGCTGGAACTGATATTGAAGCAGCACAGAAGAGATTTGATGACTCTACAGGTTTGTTTTATTATCATCACAGTGTTTTAGAAACTACAAACTTTCCTAATTTTCAGAATATTTTAATAAATTTACATTTTTCTTTGAACAGCCTCTAAGTTGAAGGTTCTAGTGGTGCTACATCACACGTTTGACCCAGAGAAAACTGTAGTAGACAGCAGAAGATGTGTCGACAGGAAGGATATACTGACAGTGGACTGTCTGTTCTATGAGGACACAGGATTACTGAAGTGTCAGAAGAATCATGATGCAATGAACAGAGTTGTTGACTGGTTAATACAGCAGGTATTTAACAAGATGCTCCATAAATTGTTCTGAAACGTATAATTAATAAATTCAAGGTACTGATTATTCAGTAACATGAACATGGGAGGTAATGTATCTCCACATATATGCATTAGAAATAGGTTAGGTTAAATTATAATTAAATAAGTTAGGTTACTCACTTTTCTTAGTAAATATAACCTATATGATAGAGTCTCAGTCAGTTAATGAGCTTTTGCAACTGTTAAATTTGTAGCTTATAAAATACTTATAACATTTTCAGACAACATGGAATATCTGCATGTATTGTGCTAAGCTTATTTCTGAGGAAGTGTGGCAGGGCAGTTAATAGTGTTTGTGGTCTAAACATGATAACAGCGTAAAGACTTTCCTGTAGTGTAACTGTTGCTG
>JAZGTH010000664.1:0-15485 GCA_036877525.1 Chromobotia macracanthus
ATTATTTTTTCCTCTCCTACTAATTCCTTTATAAGTCACAGATATATCAGCCCAATCCAGTCAACCTCTCAGTAACAGTGTTTATGTGTGGAAAGTGGGGCGTGATTTCGTCATCGCTGCGGAGACTAAGGTTCGAAGACGAAATGGTTAAGGGAAACGCCTCCCTCATAATGAATTCGGGGCTGGAAAAGAAGGAGTTGGTCGGGGAAAGCGAAAACCCTTTTGCCAGGGGGACACGAAAGTGTCACAGTTTATAACAAAACAACAATGATAACAGGGAGGTTTGGTTAAGGGTAAGTACTATTTACCAACATTTTTGTAGCCCTGTATGAATCCTGAATTTTCCTCTGTGTTCAACACTGTAAAAGACAATTACATACAATTAGTATATTTGTCCTCAAGAACACTAAACTATTCTTTGCACCACATAGAAATTTTAAGGAATGTCATTCCCATGACAACAAATGCCAATATAAGATGTCAAGTCCTGGCTATAGAGGATGTAAAATCACAATAAAATTATCATAAATTATCCACACGATATTGATAAGAAGATATTTGTATTTTACCTTTTAATATTATTACAGAGTCATTTTATTATAAAATGGGATAAGTATGAATGTACCCCCAATAGCTTTACCATAAAGTTCTGGTTTACTGTTAACAGGCTTTCAGAACTCTGCTCTTTAATGAATCCAGAAGATAAGATGAAAGGCATCTGTTGCAGATAATGCTTGTCTTCTTTATGTAAAAATTTACAAGCAAATTACAACGCAATCAATCACATTTAGTTCTTACAACCTAATCACCATATCCAAAGGAAAATACCTATCTAACAAATTAGGTTGTAAGAACGTTTTTCTAAAGTTTCTATTAGTTAATAAAAATGTTAAAAACATTATTTTGAAAGTTTTAGGAAACTTCAAACTGTCCATTTTTTAGACATTGTATTAATGGTACTGCTTGGTTATGGGAATGTTATTGAAACTTTTTTAAATTCAGTAGTTTTAAAATTTTCCAGTAACAACTAAGAATACATTTTTATATAATGTGATATATAAACAATAACTAATGTTCTTCTAACAATACTACAACTACTATACTACATTTTTATAACTCTGAGAGAACTACAGAACCGTAGCCAATGTTCCGAGTTGTGATCCAATGATCCAGTGCTCTGAGAATATTTCCCATTTGCTGAGTAGCTTAGCCGAACAAGCTTGCAAGATTTAATCTTGGCGTATGCTCAGAGCACCCAACCTTTATCTTCCACACTTAAAGTATTTTATAGTTATATCTACATGTGCTAAAGAGTGCTTGGAACTTCTCTAATTTACCTTTATACAGAATACAAATACAGTTATGTTAGCACTTAAAGTCACCATGAAACAGAAGTTGTGATGATCTTTTCTTTGACATGGTGATGCATATCCAAGTGAAATGGCTTCTGCAATGAGAAAAACATTGGACAGGACTTGATTTTGTTCTTCAGGAATTGATTGGATCGATGGAAGTTGAAGGGATAGAAACTGCCTGGCCATTGGACAGTCAGTATAGTCCTGTCCTCGGGGAGAGACATACATCATCAAGTGAAGAGATGGTGGTTAGGTCAAAAAGAAATAATGATCTCCACAGATAAATCACTTATAATAAATGATGCAATCAGAAAAAAATACATTTTAATTTCATGGTGATTTTTCATTTGGTATTCCTACTATTACGTCTTTAATTGAGACTTCAAGAGTAATGCTTCTTTTTCTAGTTTTAGAGAAGTTCTTGAGGTTTAAAGAAAGCTCTTCATTATGAGCATACTTTTAACCTAATCAATTAACAACATGCTAACAGCTGATGTATAAAAATAAAGTCAGAGAATGTGGACTGTAACCACCTATGTTTGATTACAAATTTAAAACAAGAGTAGCAAAAACAGCAAAACAAAAGTACTGACAAAACAAAAACTTAAATGCATAATTTATTAAATACTGCATGTAATTATTTTTGTAATGCTGTTATAAAAGCTACTTAAATGTCCTAATTTAACTAAGCCTGGCTTAATCTAAGACCTGTCTGTAAAACCAGGCCTTTAATGTAGGCTTAGAGATGCATTGGTTCTCACCATCTAAGAGTTAAGTGTTCCTGTAGCTCAACTGGAAGAGCATTGCGTTAGCAGTACAAAAGTCATGAGTTTGCTTCCCAGGAATCACACATATTGATCAAATGTTTAACTTGAATGCAAAAAGAGTCTGCCAAATGAGACATGTCAGTGAAAAACAAGAAACATCTGATTTGTTAGGACAACAGTCATTTATTGTTTAAAACACAGTTAAAATTTAACATCCCATTATTTCAGTTAATCAAGAATCACATTCCTGAACACAACCAGTATCAGACTTAAGTCTCAGCTTAAGTGCTCAGAAAGGGCAAGTAAAACATTCTTCAAAAAAGTCTCTTCAACACAATGGATATATGAAACAATATTAGGTGAAATTAAAAAGTTAGAGCTCACTGTGACTTTCCCAGTCTCAGAAAGGGAAAATATTTAAAATTTTGAAAGAGGGTGAGGGTGAGAGTAAGGGTGAAAAGTGATTAAGAGGGTGAAAGTGATTAAGGTGGACTGGACAGAGGGCAGTGGACCTGTATGTTAGTAAAGTTAGAATAATATTGTTATATAATAATAATATAAATATTGTTAATAAACATAAGAACGGCTCTTGGAGTAAAAATGTAAGAAAGCCAAAAATGACTTCAAGCGTTAAAACACTTTAAATTTACTCAAGCCATAATCAGTTTGAAATACAATGTCACATCAGGCCAAAAAAAACCCCCAATGACTTATTTTGGTCAAAACCTTGAGCTTGTTCAGTGACCTTGTATGAAAAAGAGTGATGCTGTGCTGCTTTAAAATACTGCTAGTTTGTCAAAACGCAAAATGGAATGTAGCTATTTAGCTGCCGGAAAGCTAAACTGTTGTGAAAGTAACCGTTACTGTCAAGCACTGAAAATAAGTTAAGTTAGTAACATCGTTACTTGTAGCTAGCTACTTCCCAACAATGAAACTGTCCTACAATTAAGGATCTAGCAGCTGAGACCTGCTGTAGCTCCACCAGAGGCAGCAGAGGCTGCACCTGTTCTTCTTGAGTCCCCTGAGCTAATGATGCCTGATACTGAGCCTTCAAAGCTTGTGTTGAGAACATCGGGTAATTCCCTCTCGTTACACAAACAATTCCTAACATGCCCTCTGTCCACATTTAATAAGAATCAGTGTGTATTTAACATATTAATTTAAGTTTAGTGTTTAATTTTTCAATTTTTTAATCATTCAGTTTATTTCTTAAAACCTACTGTTAAATAGACATACTATACCTGATGTACAGCACTGTAAAACACTTATATTTATATTATTTAATATTTATAATATTTAATATTTATATTATTTTATTCACATATTTAATTTGTATCTTACATAGTATTTCTCCAATTGTTGTTATTTAATAAAAAGAAAAATAAAATGATGAAATTAAAAAGTAAAGTAAGGTTTAGTCATATCACCCACCATACCTTGGCCTAAATAGTCAGTCATTCTTCTTTTATGTTTATTTACCGTGTAGGGATATTTTAGTAAAGGCTGTAAATTTGTTTGGCTGTACTGCACAGTAACATGAAAAACAACATAAAAAAATCTGGATACCAAGGATTATTCAGAATTCAGACAATAGCAGTATACAGAATACATGAATAAGAAATTTCTACAAAAGAAGCGTTTGTGAATACTAATGTTATCTTTTATAATAATATTTCATTAGCCAGGCCACTGGGATTTCTCCTGCTGCTACCTTAAATTTAGTACTGTTATTAACAATAAAAATTATGGCACTAAATAAAGTGATAAGGTTATAAAGGTGATAAATGTTTTCCTCTGTGTTAGTCTATTAAACAACATAACATTCATGCAAAGCATTTACATAAATTATATAAAGCGGTCTGTGTTTGCATTGTACTGTCTGTAATACGAAGATATCTAGCCATATAGTGGTAGCTGCTTTTTTTTTTTTAGAAAGTCTCAGATTTCAAACGAAACGAACAAAATTCCACAATCCACAAATGCACATCTTTTTGCCATTAAGAAATTATGATACAAAAGACAACATTTGTATTTCACAAACGTGAACGTGGATGTACAAACTGCACATCCATTTAATTCTGAATATTACAGATAAAGGCATTTTTGTGGGTATTAATATGTTATCTAGTCTTTTACTTACATCTGCTTATGTCATTTCAATGTACTTAAGTTGTTGTGTTTTCCTGTACCAAGTCTTAAATCTTGTAGATTTCTTCTCTATTTTCCCCATGCTTTCCTGATGTCACCAGACTCACATAGATCACTTTTCTGTACTTTGATTTTATATTTCACAACTATTTATTTGTTGTTCATCTTAAAACGTTCAGTTAGCTTATCTAACAATTCCCCAGATATGCAGTTATATCAAGCAAAGACTGAAGCAAAGACTGAAACAAAGACTGAGACAAAAATTACTGTTTGAGATAAAGACCATACCTTACCTCTATTTGTGAAGACAATACAGCACCTAACATAAGATCAAACAACAAAAAATAATTATAACATGAAATACAACACAAATGTTTGTCTGTACTCTCGAGTCAGAGTTACAGTCATTCCTTAGATACACACACAGTTGCTTTTAAGAAACTCCATAAAATCCTAAATTCCTAACCCTAAAATCCTTCAGGACTAACATAAGGGCATTTAAGGTAATTTCTTCACATATGTGAAGCAGAGAAAATGTTGACCTCTTCATTGCATCAATAAAAAAATAAGGTTTGTGCCTGTCAAGTAGTGATTTACATATATTTGCAAGTACACAACACAACAATTTGAATACTTGTTCCTGGTGTATCTTCTTATACCAAGAACCAGTATTTTGTTCTTCATTTCTTCTTCCTTTTCAAAATTAACTACAGATGTTGTCCCATTGCAGTCATTTATTATTTTACCTCTATTGGATTGTTTTCACCAAAAGGATAAACATGTTGCACAACATACATAAAAATATGAATAATCTAAGTTTGAGCAGATCTTATTCAGCATGATTTACAAAAATGCTTTATTTGACATTAGATTGCTGTGGGCATCCAGTTGTCTTAATTACAGAAATAAAGATCTCCTTTATTAAAGATTTCCTTTAAAGATTTCCTTATGCCTTGTTTTCAGAGAGGACTCAGTAAATTCTTCTCTTTTTTAAATATTTTAATACATGATAGGCTTGTAGGATATGAGTCTTGTAAAGTTTAAATGTTTGCAAATTGTTACATTTTTCCATTCCATGAGAAAAAAAACAATTACAGATTTCTTCCCTCTTACATTGTGTGTTACAGAAAATATCATTAAAAGTATTTTTAAAAATCATGTAACACTCTACCTTGCTATAGAAATGAGAACCTAAATGTTTGCCCTTAAATGTAAATTTTTTGGCCTGTAAACAGTAAATAAAATCTCTAATTTTATCTAAAAAAGAGAGACAACCTGCAGAACTTTGTGTACACAATTTATCAACCTAGTTAAACCGAATGTAGGTGCTGCCTACTTATATTATTTGCATGCTTTTTACATGATTTACACATGCTCTGAACACATTGCACATCACACTTGTAGGGTCACATTTATAAGCATCACCCGGCATCCTGCATTGATACAGCACCTCACTGAAGAGATGAAGTCATCATTCAGTCTCCTGATTGTTCTTTGTGGACTGACTGCAGCTTTAGTTAGAGATCATATCCTTGTAAACATAGCAAAGAATTGGACTGAAGCTCAGAGTTACTGCAGATAACATTACAAGGACCTGTCAACCATCAAAAGTGAAGAAGAACAACCGATGCTCATAGAGCTACAAGGAGGATCCTTGTCATACAACTGGTTCGACCTGCATAGAGACATGAATAATTCACAGATCTTTCTGTGGTCTGATGGAGATTCCTTTTCCTTCTTTAAGTGGGAATTGGATCAGCCCAATTTTTGGAAGGAACAACAATTCTGTGTATCCACAAGGAACAGTGGGCTGACTTTGAGTGTAATAGGACATTTCCTTTTTTCTGCTACATATCCATGATTCTTGTTAAAGAAAAGATGTCATGGGAGGAGGCTCTGGACTACTGCAGGGTTCACTACAAGGACCTGGTTAGCTTGACATCTGAGAGACAACTGCAATTAATGAAAACTGAGTCTGTGGAATCCCAGACAGACAGTGTGTGGACAGGTTTGCGCTTCCAGGCTGGAGAATGGTTCTGGGTAAACAGAAAGCCTCTGGTAAATCAAGCCTTACTTCCAATGTGTCCAGCATATTACACATATTAAACACATATTAAATACATATTAAATACATATATATCTGACTATCCATGAAATGTATTATATGTTTGTGTATGTTTTGTATAACCTCAGGTGTGATATATCATGGGAAAGCATTGTTGACAGGAGAGTGGAAGGCATAGAGGAAGTCTTTTTAAATATATGCTTTATGGTCCTACTTTTCAGTAATCATTTTTTATATGTTCTTGGCAGTAACCTCTGTAAACATTAAAGAGAAAGCTTAATATATGACCTGATCCTGAAATATCTGTAATTTTAAGGGGTCTCAACACAGGGGCTATTTAGGTATTATTTAGATCCCCTAAAGTTAATACTTTGAAATTAGAAATGTATACTAATTTAGTATAAATGTAGTATAAATAGTAGTAATTTAGTATAAATTATACTAATTTATACTAAATTTCTAAATTTATACAATGTGTCTAATCTATGATGTAGGTTCTGCATAGTTACAGCAATAACACCATACACCATAGTCTGATGTGTCCCTTTTTAAATATATGACTATGCACCGGGTTAACAAAGACCACTATGGGAATTAAATTTGTCTCAAAATAATTAAATTATGCACATACATTTTTCTGTGAGCAATGAACTTGATACAGGTTGCAAATGTATATTACTTTGAACAAACAAATGCCTTACCATTTTAATCTGCCAAATTCAGAATTAAATGAATTGTACAGCAGATACACATTTATCAATGTTGTGTGCCAGCTTCTGAGAGCACAACATAAACAAAAGTCAGAGGGCTTGTGTCTAGGGATTTTATTTAACAAAAAATGCTATGAAGGGAAAGAAAAAAAATATTGGGATAAAATCAGAAAACAAAGCAACAAGACTAGCTGGCACAGAGGCCATGCCCATCCAAACTCAGGGTATTAGGACTTTTAACTGAACTGGCTTCACCTGCTTGAAACAGTGCTCACCTGTAAAAATAATGAGACAAGCAACAAAAACCAAACAAAGCGTGGCAGAACCGTGACATCCACAGGGAGATGTAACAATGAATACAAATGTTTAATATATCATAATTTGTGCATGGCAAAAAGAAGATCTGCATCTGTAAATGAGGAGACACGCGTTCATTGACAAATATGTTCAGATCCACAACTGTGCCTAAGAAAAGCAGCTTTCTCAAGATGGCAGTCTGTATTACAGACAGTACAATCCAGACACGGACTGCTTTATATCATTTATATTATCCATCCATTCTCCAAACCTGCTTGTCCTCTTAAGTGTAATGCCCCATGTGAATGTAAGATATGATAAAAACATGTTATGTTACACAGGATTTTAAAGGAATAGTTCACCCAAAAATGAAAATTAGTCCATAATTTACTCACCCTCAAGCCATCCTATGTATATGACTTCTTTCAGCCATTTCAAAAAGTTACAATGTCATTTGTTCTTGCGTGTCTCGTGAGGAAACACGCATAGGACAATAAGTCATGAGACATGCAAGAACCAATTATATATTGACGTACTGCCATATTTTAATTCAACACTTTTTAACCTGTTTGTTTACATGGGTACGTGATGTATTGATCGCTTAATAAGCTCAAAATAATAATCATTTTTCACAAACGTGAAATCAATTAAACATACAAAAGCCTAACCCTACACAAAGCCTAACCATAACATTAACCTCAAACCTGTCTAAATATAATTGGTTGATTGAATGTTGTGCCAGGACCAACAGGGATGCTGATCCAGAAACATGTCCTACTTCACGTTGACCACATCATAGACTTCAGCAGCTGTAACTGCTCTACTTTGTAATCAAAAAATCTTATAGAGACCAGAGCTACCTCTGAGAGATGTGAGAGAGATTGATATTTGAGCCATCAGATTAATTTTTTAGCTTGCAGACATGCTGAATCTGTCTTGTGTGTATTCATAATGCTTTGACCCTCACCAATGTAAGTGAAGAAACTCAAAGTAAAATACATGCAATGCTACTAAAGGAAACATTTTTCAAACGTCTTTTTGTAAGGAGACTCAGCTACTCATTGTCCTCAGAAATAGCCAGAACGAGGAATCCTGGTATATCATGTATATCCTGAAACCCTGTATCTTCAGTCCTTATTTAAATTCTGATAATACAAATATCTACACAAATATAAACATTGAGGACAGACATGCATTATCCACCTAAAATTGTGTATAAGCCAATGTCCTGAAATGTAGTTTCTGGGTATTTATTTGCTATTTAAATGAAGTCTGATTTAAATTATCCTCAGGGAATCAGGAGGAAATGAGAAAAAAATAGGAAACATTTTGCATTTAGGATACTTTTCAAACCTTTTCAAAGTTATATTTTGTATCAAATATTTATGTGGTTAATATAAACAAACAAACAGACAGACAGACAGACATTGCAAAACACATTTATGCCCTGTGTTACGGAGGAGGTCCCTGCTCAACCTCCTCCGCACCACCAGCGGGAGCCATCTCTGGAGTGCTAACTTTTATAGAAACTACATTTCCTGTTTGTATGCTCACCTGATTCCCATTAACTCATGCATATATAAACCCTTGACTTTCGCTAGCACAGTGCGAAGTCTGGTTTTGCCCCGGCAACATTTATGAGCGTTTATTTCGTGTGTGTTGGATTACTCGTTACCGTCTGTATTACTATTTGGTTTTGGATTGTTTGCTGCCTGCCCTGTTTATTGGACTGCCTCATGTTTCTGATTGTTCGCTGCCTGCCACGACCCACGCCTGTTCTACGACTACTCTTTTGCCTTGTCTCCGTTATCCCTGTTTACTATTGTTTGACCCTGTCTGCCTGGTTTACGAGTAAAACACTGCATATGGATCCTCGTTTGTCCCTTCATTACACCCTGATTTGGGGAAAAGAAAGACGGAAGAAAAAGTTTGAAGGGGTTGTATAGTAACTTGTTTGGGTGTAAATACATTTTTAAATTTGAATTATTCTCCCAACACACATTGCCTGATTTACATTCATAAACAGGAGCAGAGAGAGGGTTTCGGATGAAAGGTTTTATTTTGGATTATTTTTGCATACACAAGGCATTTGCCCACATGGGTGTGTCTACAGTAAACAAAGAAAACAAAACATTTAAATATAGCAGCTATGCAAAAAAAAGATTAATTTGTGGTTACCATGGTTTAACTATAGCAACCATGTTTTGTTATTTGTAGTAAGGGTTTTTAATTTGTAAGGGTAATTGTGGTGCTACATCAGAACAAATAAGCTTCCTGGCCTTTGTTCTTAGGTCAACAAATCCAGGAGTCTGATCTAACACCTTTTTGACTATTAAACTGAGCATGTGCACTACAGAGAGTACACTACTTTTACACTCCCTAGCACAGGCCACCATCTTGGCTGCAGCATCTTGGCTGTAACTAGACATGATACATTGTGCCTTATTCCCTTTTTCTCAATAAAACACCCTGAATTCTTTATTCTCAACCAAGGTGAACAGCTGAGAATCCTTCTCTACAATTTCAACCAAGGCCTCATCAAAATTTTTTCCTGAAAAAACATTAAGGAAAACAAAGTAAAAATAAATAAACTATAACACAACACATGTAAATCAATATACAATGCCCTTCCTAACCTTGGCTATGCCCAGGTCATTTCATTAAAACAAGCCTTGATATGGAGCACTGACAGGAAGTACCTGACGTTGTCGATACAAACTTTGAAGCTTAGTATGGAACTTAACATTTACATTTTCAGCTTGACAATAGCTCAGTGTAGCTAAATATATTTTGTTTTGATATCTTACAATAAGGTATTTTGATATTGCAATTAAAAACATTTGTCTTGCTTTTGCCTGTAATTTCATAGTGTGACAACTTTGCTGATTAAAATAAAAATCACTAAGTGTCATATTGCACCACTTAGGCCACATTTGCGCCTGGTATTAGGATGCATAGGACACTTTTGACGTAAGTGGTCAGTGCTTTATACTGGTGTGAACAGCCTTTTACACTAATAAATGTGTAGTAACTATGTTTTTGGCGATTGATTTCTATTTGAATAACCACAGTTTCTCTACAAACACTATGATTAAATTATGGTTAATTTATGAATCTATCCTAATGGGCTCCCCCAAGCAGCATCAGTAATAACAGTAATTACCCTCCCAGTGAAACTGACATGTGGTCACAGGGGACATGTCTGGCTGTCGGGTTTAAACATGTCTCACATGAGTACTTATGATCCAATCACCCTGAATGTACCTTAATACAAGGTGTAAACAGGGTCTTACCATCACATTTCTGAACCTAGATTGCTAAGTTGTTTTCTGAGACAAAAGGTTTGATTGTGTTTAATAAATGAAGTGTGATATAGCTTTGAAAGGCCACTCATTCATAGTACAGTAAAACATTTAATAAGAACGATAAACAGACACAGCGTCAGGTCAGTGTAAATGTCTAATAAATGTCTAATATAAAGTGAAAAACCTAATATGATAACAGACTTCATGATAAACCTACAATAAACCACAATAAACATACTCAAAACTGACATGATCTCTAGAGATCTGTATGCATATTAAAGGGAATGCATATTTATGTAAATATTCATGTTTGAGTATTTGTGTGCTTCTTTTTTACAAACAGTTTACAAAATAAAACAATAACAATCTATAATTGTATTACATTGTTTCAAATCTCAAATCTTTTACTTAAAATGTTTAGCATTAACAATTATTCAGTTATTTATAAGACACATTGTCATGTAAAAAAAATTATGGAGTTTCAATGT
This sequence comes from Chromobotia macracanthus, assembly GCA_036877525.1. Taxonomy (NCBI): domain Eukaryota; kingdom Metazoa; phylum Chordata; class Actinopteri; order Cypriniformes; family Botiidae; genus Chromobotia; species Chromobotia macracanthus. The sequence continues at coordinate 11,136 of JAZGTH010000664.1, forward strand.
AGCTTGTTACTTGATAGTAACTTGCAGTGTAGCTAATACTTTTTCAGAAGCGTAGCTTAACTGTATCTTAACTACTTTAATTTATGACTAGCTTGTAGCTACAGTTTCAAAGTAGCTTCCCCAACACTGGACAGTTGTAATGTGTAGGTCAAGGAACTCAGGAACACAAAGATCTAAGCACAACTTTTAATAACAAGAACAAGCAATCAGAATACTCAGAACATGAAAAACAGGAACACATATAAAAACTAACAAAGAACAAGTGAAACACAGGTCTTTATATACAGATAGGGCTAATGAGATTAACAAGCAAACAAGGAACACTTGGGAAGATAATCAGGGTACAACAAAGGAACTATAAAAGAAGTGCAAAACCGGCACAGAATAGAGGAAGTCAAGAGGCAAATAAAAAGGTCACATCGCTGACATTTGCAAGTCCAAGAAAAGTCCTTTGTGTTACAGAACGTTACAAAATTATTGAAAATATGACTTCAGTAACAGGGTTTGTGGTGTAATGTAATCAAAAGCTCTGTTACTTTTTTGAATTGAAGTAACAGAGAATTGAAGTATCATCCTAGAATGATTTAGAAAAATGCTTGACATTTTAGATTGCCCTGGCAGCAATAATAAAATTAAAATAAAGAGTAAAGTAAGATTTAGTCATACCACCCACCCCTAATTTGGCCTAAATGGTTCTTTTTTCTTTTAAGTTTAATTACCTTGTACAGGTATATTTTTAGTAAAGAACATTTGTTTGGCTGTACTGCAGAGTACCATACATAGTACCATAGTGCCAAAAATGGCATAAAAATCTTAATATCAGGGATTCTTCAGAATTCAGACACTTTGTACACTTAGCCATTTGTACAAATAAACATGTTCGTCAATAAAAATGTTGTCTTTTATATTTCTCCTGCTGCTGCCTTACATTTAGCACAGTTACTAACAATACAAATGTGGCAATTAGTGTGATAAACTGTGTTAATCTATTAAACTACTTAACATTCATGCAGTGTAAAGAAAGCAGTTACATAAAGGATATAAAGCAGTACGTGTTTGCAATGTTCTGTATGTTGTACTATGACTGCCATCTAGTGGTAGCTGCTTTTCTTAGGCACGGTTGTGTGTGGATTGTTTAATGAAAAACCGCGGAAAGAAAGTTTCAGATTTCAAAAACAACAGAACAAGATTTGCACATCTTCTTTTTCAATTCAGAAGTAATAGTAATGTATTTTTGCAATATGTATCAAGTTCACGGATAAATCGGCATGCATTTATTAATTATTTTGAGACTAATTTAATGTCATTTAAGATTGTCATCTATTCTTTTCATCTGCTTACGTCATTTTAATGTACTTCTGTTGTTGTGCTTTCCTGCACCACGGCTTAAGTCTTGTAGATTTCTTCTCTATTTTCCCTGTACTATACTGATATCACCAGTGTTACAGAGGAGGTCTCTGCCCCACCTCCTCCGCGCCACCAGAGGGAACCCTCACCGGAGTACTAACCGGTGTTCAATTGGACTGTCAATTGGACTACAATTCCCATAATGCTTCTTACCTAGGATTGACCTCTATCTCACACAGCTGAACTCAATTAGCATTCCCTATTTAAACCCCTTGCTAACATGCATTCATTGTGAAGTTTTGTTTTGCCTTGGTTATAATTCTGAGAGGTTTCTATTGTGTTGGATTTACTGTTTTGACTTGGATGTTTACTGCCTGCCATGATTATTGGATTTGTTCTGGATTTTGTAGTTGTTTGCTGCCTGCCTCAACCCTTGCCTGTTTACCATTTTGCTTTTGCCTAGTCCATGCTAACCCTGTTTGTTGTTATTCGACCCTGCCTGTCTGACTACGTCAATAAATGCTGCAAATGATCCTCGTGTGACAAATCCATCATTACAGCCAGACTCGCTGAGATTACTTTTCTGTACTTTGAGTTTATACTGTCTCTGTTTTTATTAACTATTTCTGTAAAGTATTCAGTTAGCTTATTCAACAATTCCCCAGATATGCCATTATATCAAACAAAGATAGTGGAAAATTACTGCTTGAGATAAAGACCATACTCCTATCTCTATTTGTGAAGACAATACAGTACCCAACCTAAGATCAAACAAGAAAAAAATTATAACATGAATGAATGTATGTCTGTACTCTCAAGTCAGAGTTACAGTCACCTCTTACAGAAGTTACAGAAACTCCCTAAAATCCAAAATTCTTAACCCTAAAATCCTTCAGGACAAATGTAAGAGTGCTTAAGGTAATTTCTTCACATATGTGAAGCAGAGTAATTGTTGACCTCTTTATTGCAAATCAAAAAAATAAGAATTGTGACTGTCAAGTAGTTACAAAGTACTTGAAAGTAGTTTCATCTATTTGCAAGTACACAACACAACAATTTGAATACTTGTCCCTGGTGTATCTTATACCAAGAACCAGTATTTTGTTCTTCTTTCTTTTCAAAATTAACAGTTCCCCCATTGCAGTAATTTTTTGTTTTCTTTTGATTATTTGTCGTCATCAAAATTATCAAACATACCTGTTGCACAACATACATAAAAAATTAATAATCTAGTTGAGTATCTATTGAGTAAATTTTATTCAGTATAATTTACAAAAATGCTTTCATTTCACATTAGATTGCTATGGGCATCCAGTTATCTTAATTACAGAGATAAACATTTCCCTTATGCCCTGTTATCTTTTTAAAAAGAGGACTCTTTATTCAATACGATATATTTGTAGGATCTGTGTCTTGTAAAGTTTAAATGTTTGCAAATTGTTACATTTGCATTCCATGAGAAAAAACAATTACAGATTTCTTCCCTCTTACATTGCTTGTTACAGAAAATAACATAAAAAATATTTTAACAAAAAAAACATGTAGTGCTCTACTGTGCTATAGAAATGAGAATCTAAATGTTTGCTATTTTGTCTTATTTATGTGACAGTGTTTGTTATTGTGTGTTATTACAGTAAGGTTTGAGTGTATCCTGTAGTTAATGATGACACCTTGTTTACTTGTGTTCACCTTTTTCATACACCAATGAGAGAACTACTTTAATTATTACTGTTTATTTCTGGCAGCTCCACTGTTGTCTGACAAGCCTTTAGAAGCCAGTTGTACAGAATTAGTAAAGAGTAAATACAGTAACAGGAATGCAGGTGTAGCATATTAAATTATTATTATTAATCATATGAAATTGTTTATTATTATTAAAAAATAAATATCATATTTATTTTATCATAAATCATAAAACAATCATAAATGTCTGTGATAATTAAAGGACTTTTTCCTGTTGTTTTGTTACAATGGAAACCCAGTGTTAACATTTTTTCATTTAAACTTCTGGGCAAAACAAAAAAAGTGTTTGGCACAGAATTTTCTGGAAACCGGTCTAATAGGAAACTGACTTTGAACTATCAGTATGACAATGATTCAAAGCACACATCCAAATCAACAGAAACACAGCAACACAGACTGATGTTGTAAATGGCTCAGCCAAGCTCAGACCTGAAAGAAATATTGGTGATTATTATACCAACATATTTTTCAAAACAACAACAGCTCGGTTTCCAAGACTGTATTTAAGCCAAACAAATAGTCATTTCTAACACTGTCAGGCTTTATAAATTTATTCCAGCTTATCCTGCAGATTATTGTTACTCAAGGCTGTTCTCCACAGGACCTTTCATTTTAAACATCATAATTATTGATCCTTATTAAAGTATTTTCTGGTACAGATACATTAAAGTTCTTGTACACATAATGTTATCATGATGTTCACTACTGAAATGATGAGCTGTTAACATGGGGATCCATTTGCAACTTTATTAGAATAGTGAGACAGGCAAAGGTACCAGCAAACAGGATTGATAAGGGCAAGGCAGAGACAAAACGTGAGGCAAGCAGCAAACAATCACAAAAACCAATAGTAAATCCAGTAATCAGGGAAGGCAGCAAACAGGCAAAAAGTAGTATAAACAGTCCAAGGTCAAAATACAGATAATCAGAATACAATGGAAAACTACTCAGAATTGTAGCCGGGGCAAAACAACTTAAAAAAACAGACTTCGCAAAGATAGTCTGTGAAACATGGGTTTAAATATGGAGGTAAATGGAGTTCAGGTGTACAGAGTACAGAGTTTAAGCGCAGGTATGAGGCATGATGGGAAATGGAGTCCAATTGGAATAAACACTGGTTAGTACTCCGATGATGGTTCCCTCTGGTGGCACGGAGGAGGTGGAGCGGAGACCTCCTCTGTAACAACTATGTTAGTCATATCCATGTTGCCATCCATGTTGATTATGGAAAAATATCAGATTATCAAAATAATCAGATTT
>JAZGTH010000665.1:0-15389 GCA_036877525.1 Chromobotia macracanthus
AGTGCACACGCTAAGAGAATCCATAACTCCTTGAGGCCAGCAGAGAGACACAGCGCATGTGGCAGGGCATCCGGGCCACATGCCACATCACCAACTACAGGACAACATCACCTGCCTGTGACAGTGATGCCTACCTCCCAGATGCGCTGAACAATTCCTACGCTTGGTCCGAGGCACAGTATGGTGTGACGACAAGACCACCCTCCTCCCAATGACCAGGTGCTGTGTCTAACCACGACCGATGTGAGAGACTCTACAAAGACACAACCCGCGGAAGGCTGCTGGTCCAGACAACATTCCTGGCAGGGTGCTCAGAGGACGTGCAAACCAGCTGGCAGGTGTTTTTCACAGACATCTTCAACACCTCCATGAGCAGCACCATTGTTCCGCACGTTGTTTGTGCTTCAAGACCACCACCATCATTCCCATGCCAAAGAAGTCACCAGTGTCCTGCCTAAACGATTACCATCCTGTTGCACTTACACCCATCATCATGAAGTGCTCCTAGAGGCTTGTCAACTCGCCACCGCCCCAACCGCTCAACAGATGACGCCATCACTACCACCCTCCACCTGGCCCTCACCCACCTGGACAATAAAGACACATGTTTGAATGCTGTTCATAGACTTCAGTTCAGCGCTCAACACAATCATCTCTCAGCACCTGATTGGAAAACTGAACCTGCTGGGCCAGAACACCTCCCTCTGTAACTGGATCCTGGACTTCCTGACTGGGAGACCTCAGTCAGTCTGGATCGGGAACAGCACCTCCAACACCACCACACTGAGCACTGGGGCCCCACAGGGCTGTGTGCTCAGTCCATTGCTGTTCTTTGGACTTGACTTTAGAAGAGCACAGAATGACCACTCTCTGCTAAACATTGGTGACTCCTCTGTGGGGAATCGTCAACAGCAAGTTTCTTGGTGTTCACCTAGCGGAGAACCTCACCTGGTCGCTCAACACCAGTTCCATAACAAAGAAAGCTCAGCAGCACCTGTACTTTCTGAGAAGACTGAGAAAAGCACATCTCCACCCCCCCATCCTCACCACGTTCTACAGAGGGATTATCGAGAGCATCCTGCAGTTGCACCACTGCCTGGTTTGGGAATTGCACCGTCTCGGATCAGCAAGACCCTCAGCGGTTTTTGAGAACAGCTGAAAAGATCATCGGCCTCTTCCTTCCATCACAGACATTACACTTTACTCTGCATCCGCTAGCCACCCAGCATTGTGTATGACACACACCTTTTACCCTCCTGCCGTCTGCCTAAAAAAAAAAAAAGCAATTAAAGCCCCCACGACCAGGCTATGAACATTTTTTCCCATGCTATTAGACTCCTCAATACAAAGAAACTGGATCTGAAGGAACACACACACCCATACACTTACAACTCCATATTTTAGATTAAAGAAGAATAAAATTGGAAAAAATGTACAACTGGACTTACTTTTAAAAAAGACAAAAAAAACATTTTTAATGAAGGGAAAACACATTTAGCAGCTCCTGAACAAGAAATTAAAGCAAAATGACAAAATCACTGATGTTTGGGACAAAAATAACGTTTTGATTTTGACTTGGCATTGTTTTTTGTACATTAAACACTGTTAATTGCATTATCTGCAGCACAGCTAAGAAAGAACTTGATGGTACAATTCTATCATCTCAAATGTCAGCAAAATTCAGCAGTTTTGTCAATGTGTTGTATCCTGACAAAACTAATAAACAGAAGGACGGGTGGAAACCACACAGATAAGTCTGTACTTATAACCTGCTGTACTTATAACTACTTAAAAGTAGTACTGGGAGATTTCCTCGGGTTGTAAACACTGGATTCAGTGTGGAAAGTCACAGCTGCCCCGTTACCTCTTCCTGATCAACACTGATTCAGTCTTCATACATCCTACAGGAACAAGCCGAACTGCACATATCACATTTCCCAACACAAGCATAATATCTGCAATTAATGCACATTTTTCAACTCTGCCATATAGGGCTCATGGGTCCACATTTGCTGTTTGCTTGATGGCATGTCTTACAATCATAAATTCATACATAATATTTTTAAGGGGTTATATCAGAGAAAAAACAAAATAAAAAATGATTAAAGAGTGTTATGGTGGAGGCCCCCGCACCGCCTCCCTCAACCACCAGAGGGAACCATCACCTGAATATTAGGTCAAGTTGGACTACATTTCCAATAGGGCCATTTTTACATTTTTACATGATTACTCCTGCTCACCTGATCCTCATTAACTCTTGTGTATATGAACCCAGTATTTGATTAGCTCATTGCGAAGTCTTGTTTTGCCCTCGGCTAACATTTCTGAGTGGTTCTATTGCTGTTTGGACTACCCGCTGCTACCTGGATTTTTTATTGTTTCTCTGATCATTTGCTGCCTGCCCCGACTTCGATTGTTTATCGCCTCTCTGATTGTTTGCTGCCTGCCTTGACTTGATTGTTGACATTGTTTTGATTGTTTGCTGCCTGCCCTGACTTTGGATTGTTTACTGTTACCGATTAGCCTAGCCCCTGCAATACCTGTTTGCTGTTGTCGACCCTGCCTGTTCAACTATTCTAATAAACTACTGCAAATGATCCTACTCCTCTGTCCCTCATTACAAGGAGCTTGTCATGATCGTACTGAGATGAATTCTCAAAACGGTTTCGTAGCTTGCTAAACTAGACAAATATTTTAATACACTGTCTTTTTTGAAAGTTTAAAAATTAACCTGCTCAATGAGAACAGTAGACATTGTACTGTTACAAATGTTAATGCTAATTTGTGTACAGTTGGCGATACGAGCACTAGAATTGAGTGCTTTTATGACATCAGGCTTTTATGAATATTAAAAACTGTACAGTTAAAGAAAAATAAAATTATTACTCTCCTGTTAAAAAATATCGTACACCATAATTTTCTAATACAAAAATAAGCAGTTTTGATTGTAAGAATGTTCAGGAAGATAAACCCTTCACCCTTGTTGGGACAGTATGGAAAACACAAATAAAAGTAGTTATTTCTAAATTTACGTTAACTTGTATTTCATTGCAGACAATACAACAGCACATTATTTAATGTTTCCTCATGATTTTTATTGTTTTTTCTTCAAAAACAAAATTCCTATTTTGGTTCTTTGCAACACATTTCAAAGTTAAGATTAATATTATATGTATATATTTTATATGTATATAAAAATAATTATACATTTGTTATTTAAAATAATTAGATTAGAATAATTAGATTACATGATATAGTTGTGTAATGACACGTCATTAATTTAAACATGCATAACTTACAGTGTAATAATACGGCAAATTGTAATTACGCAAATTACGCTCTACGGGCTCCAGAACTTGTCCAATATAATCGAAACAATCATGGAACATCAATAACATAAATCAAATAAACATATACATACAAAAGTACTTACAGTAAGGCATAAAATGCATTATAATGAAGCATAAAACTATGTCGGATGAGCGTTCATCAAATTGTCTACCTGTGTGCAACACTGTAAATCAGTCCGTGTGCAACAACTTTGGTTTCTAGGACACAATATTATCACATTCCCCAAGTTAATATGTAGGGCCTCCTGCTATGACGTTCCCATGAATTATGTCAGAATACGATAAAAATAAGTGAACCGAAAGGTCCCTTCCCACAGACCACCGCCAAGCAGTAATAGTTTTCTGTGTGAGCAAACAGGAAATCACTAAGTAATAAAAATGTACCTATAAAATGTGTGCCCAGATATTTGAATGAGTGATGTCATGTTTGCTAAATAAATTTAATAAGAGCAGCTCATGGAGACCAAGAAATTAACATCAGGTTAGATTTAGTTGACCCTATATAATCCAATTTCTCACTTTCCATCTATTATTTTCAAAAAGTTGCAACACAGTCCCCAACCCACAGTACCCGCATGGGGTAGGATGGAGTCTTTCACCCTTCCTGGAATGCTTGCTGATGATTAGTACCAGGTCTTGGGTTGTAATGGTCATTGCCCCTGCTCTGGTGCCTTCCTGAAATGCATGACGAGTTCCTACAACTCGCACTAGGCATTCCTTTTCTGTCTATTCGTGTTTTGGAGGCTCATCTATTGTCACTATGGACATTTACGGAGGCTTCTCCAGTTCAGCTGGTATTGTGGTACATCTCTGCCTTCTGGGTGCTGTCTTCTGGGGGCCCACATCCCCTATCCATAGGGGTAGTAACAAATTTACTTCATTACATTTACTTGAGTACATTTTTGAGTAGCTTGTACTTTTAGAGTATACTTAAAGATGTGGAGAGTCTGCACATGCATCTCCTGCTTACGTTTAGTTGGAAGATGCTGGCGAAAGCAGATGAGATAACATCTTCTCTGAAAATGTTTGTGTCGTTATCGGAGGCAGGTCACCCGTGGCCTCAAGTTCAGACTATGTTTTCACTTCAAGATGTCAGAAAGAACAGTTTTATAATGCGATGCATGCTGTGTGCACCAAAACAAACTGACATCGCAGCGCATACAAACATTCCTGAAGTACCTGAAAAAACATGCAGCGGTAAGTGTCAAAATTATGCCTATCTGAACCTATATTAATAATAATTTGGTAACTATGGGTACTTTATTGGGTAATTTATTGTAATACAATATGCCATCCACAGTCTGTGTCCTACAGCATAGATAACTTACTGATTTCAGCGGAGACGAGTCCTAACTGCTTACAGGCCTCGGACAATGTCTGTAATGTACTGCAAGAGCTGGATTCAAAGTCTCGAATGACAAGCTGCAATGGGTGCAACCAAGGTCCATTACCTGGGACATATTATCTCTCAAGGACAAAAAGCCATTTCAACTGAACGGGTGCAACTGATAAAGACTAAGAAACTATATTTACACAGCTGCAAAAAGTTTTCTCGGTCTGGTAAAATACTATCGTGCATGGATACCTGATTGTTTATACCATGACATGGTATGGCGCTCCATGATAAAAGCATGCCATGGGTCGAAGGGACTCATTGGCCTAGACTGCTGAGGCAGAAGAACATTTTGAAGAATTAAAGACTACCATTAATTCTGCCCCTGCACTGGGGCTACCAGACTATACAAACCGTTTCACTTATACCAGGGGAGGCCATGGGTGTTGCAATGGGGTCTTAGTGGCTGCTGGGCAGAGATGGTAAAGATGGCTGAGAAAATTGTATTGTCACATCCTTTGACACTATATACCACACATCAGGTAGGCATGATATTACACAATCTGAAAACACAACACATGCACAGCTCAGAAAAGGTCTGATAGGGAAGCAGGGACAATGATATTTGCACATTTATCGTGCGTACAGATGTAGATCTAAAAATTTTGCAGAGCCAACCAACAGAGGAAGATCTGAAATACTGGGTGGAGAATGGGTGTGCCTTAGATGTAGAAGGCTTAATTAGAGACAAGGATGGCAGAATTGCGCTGCCAAAATTGTCCTAGTGGTATTGATAAGACATTATCATGGTGTTTCACACAACAGGTGTCTAAAGTTACACAGATGATTGATCGCGTAGCATCTGGTCTGACCAAAGGTTACAGTTGGATAAAGTAAAAAAAAAAGTGTCGTATTACCAGCCGTGTTGGCAAAAATGAGAATGACCCCATCCTCAACGACTAAATATTCTCCATTTGAGGTATTGATGGGTAGGCTCATATCTAAACATGATTCAGAAGCGCAGGCGTTCTCTGGGCCAAGGCTCATTTAAAATGATCACCAGCCACGAGCTAGGCTAAGGGCTAACCCCACCAGACCAGCGATCCCATCATTAATGCTCCAAACATTCGCTCATTGGTAAATAAACTGGACTCAATTCAACTCAGTCAGGTCTACACAGCATGAGTCAAGGGATTGTTGTGTGTTTGTTTAAGGAACAGCTGAAGGACCAATTTGCAACTTATTAGGTCAATTGGCAACATGACTGGGTATAAAAAGAGCCTCTTAGAGGGGGCAGTGTCTCTCAGAAGTCAAGATGGGCAGAGGATCACCAGTTCCCCTAATGCTGCAGCAAAAATAGTGGAGCAATATCAGAAAGGAGTTTCTCAGAGAAAATTTGCAAAGTGTTTGAAGTTATCATCATCTACAGTGCATAATATCATCCAAAGATTTAGAGAATCTGGTTCGAGAACAATGTCTGTGTGTAAAGGGTCAAGACCGGAAAACCATTCTGGATGCCCAATCTTAGACGGCACTGGATACAGGAATGCTACTGTAATGGAAATCACAACATGGGTTCAGGAATACTTCCAGAAAAACATTGTTGGTGAACACAATCCACCGTGCCATTCACCGTTGCCAGCTAAAACTCTATAGGTCAAAAAAGAAGTCATATCTAAACATGATTCAGAAGCGCAGGCTTTCTCTGGGCCAAGGCTCATTTTAAAATGGACTGTGGCAAAGTGGAAACGATCACAATGGCGGGCGCGATCGACGAGCGGCTACTCCGGGTCCAAAAGACAGTGTTTTTGTGTCTGTTAGTCTTGTCTTCGTCTTGAAACAGTTTAATTTTCTCCCTAAAAATCATCAGATAAACGCTCAGAAACACAAATATGATCGCCAGAGCCACAGTTACTGTTTGTGAAGTGCAGACCGTTCTATCTGCCGCGGGAGTTCACGGCCATTGTTATTGTGCGGTTTACATCCCCCCGTGTGAAACGCTAAGGACACGCTCAAAGCTGTACAGTGCCATCAGCCATCAACAAACAAACAACCCTGATGGCTTTTTTCATCATAGCCGGGATTTAACCACGCAAACTTAAAGACAGTCTTGCCAAGATTCTACCAACATGTGAACTTTGCTACAAGGGGAAATAACACACTGGACTTTTACACAAGTGCTGTTTACACAACACAGAAAGACTCGTACAGGGCTGAACCCTTCCCTCACCTCCGGTACTCTCGATCACATCTCTGTTATGCTAATCCCAGCATACAATCCACTGTTGAAACTCACCAAACGGTTCAAAACTCATCACAGTCTGGCCGGATGATGCTACCTCAGCACTGCAGGACTGCTTTCAGACTACAGACTGGAGCATGTTTAAAGAGGAAGCCACCTACAACAACAGCACCGACCTGCATGAGTACACTGAAACAGTGAGTGCATATATCAAGAAGTGCATTGATGATGTGACAGTCACAAAGACCATCACCACATTGCCAACCAGAAGCCCGTGGATGACAGCAAATGTTCACGGGCTGCTAAAGACCAGAGATGAGGCATTCAGATCAGGAGATAAAGCAGCCTAAAAAACAGCAAGAGCCAGCCTGGTCCTGTGGCATCAAGAATGCAAAACAGTCATATGCACAAAAAAATCAATAACCACTTCACAGACAGCAGGGACTCACAGAGCCTGTGGAGGCATTCAGATCATCACGACTACAAGCCCCTGCCACAGGCCTGTGATGACGACACATCCCTTCCAGACGCACGTAACCAGTTTTATTCACCGGTTTGAAATGCAGAATGACACACCTGCACAAAAACTACCCACACCTCCCACCGACAAGGCGCTCTGTCTGTCTCAGCGTAGTGAGGAAGACCCTGTCTAGGATTAACCCACGCAAGGCTACGGTCCCAGACAACATACCTGGCCGTGTACTGAGAGACTGTGTTGCACAGCTGACAGATGTCCTAACAGATATCTTCAACATCTCGCTGAGCCAGGCAGTCATCCCCACGTGTCTCAAGTCCACAACCATCATACCGGTACCTAAGAAATCACCTGTGTCCTGTCTGAATGACTATCGTTCCATAGCACTGACTCCAATTATGATGAAGTGCTTTGAGAGATTAGTTATGAATCACATAAAAACCAGCCTCCCCAACACACTCGACCCGGCTCCAGTTTGCATACCATCCAAACACACGGATGATGCAATTCCTCCACCCTCCACCTGGCTCTTACCCACTTAGACCAGAAGAACACTTATGTAAGAATGCTGTTCATTGACTTCAGCTCAGCATTCAACACAATAATCCCACAACAGCTCATTAATAAATTACACCTGCTGGGCCTGTAACAACTCTCTCTGTAACTGGATTCTGGACTTTTTAACTGAAAGACCCCAGTCAGTCCGTGCTCGGCTACAACACCTCGAGCACCACCACACTGAGCACAGGTGCCCCACAAGGCTGTGTGCTCAGCCCTCCTCTTCACACTGCTGACCCACGACTGCACCGCCAAGTTCAGCTCCAACCACATCATCAAGTTCGCTGATGACACAACGGTGGTAGGTCTCATCAGCAACAACGATGAAACGCACCACAGAGAGAAGTGGCACAGCTAAGCGGCATGGTGTCGCTAACAACCTGTCCCTCAATGTGGAGAAGACAAAGGAGGTTGTGATGGACCTCAGGAGAAACTCCACTGACCACCCCCACTGACCATCGACAGCTCGACTGTGGGAGAGTCAGCAGCACTAAATTCCTGGGGGTGCACATCACAGAGGATCTCACCTGGACCACCAACACCACGTCACTCTCCAAAAGGCACAACAGCGCCTACACTTTCCCCTCCGGCTGAAAAGAGCAAGTCTCCTCCACCAATCCTCACCATGTCCCTACAGGGGAACCATTGAGAGTATGCTGGGACTAGCTGCATCACTGTCTGGTATGGGAACGCAGCGCAGACCACAAGACCCTCCAACGGACAGTGAACACAGCTGCAAAGATCATTGGTGCCCCTCTCCCCTCCATCCTGGACATTTTCCTTTCACGGTGCTCCGACAAAGCCACCAATATATATATATATATTTTTTTTTCTCCCTGTGAATTCTGAGTGTGCTACACACAGGTGAGTAGGCCGCACAGACCACCTGTAGTAACACACTCTCTCTATGTGCACTAGACACTTTTTTACAAACCGAGGTACATAATCCCACAAAAAGCCCATGCACTACAGATCATCTTGCACTGTTCTCCAGCCAGGAACAGTGTTTGACTTTCTTTTCCTCATGTACAGTATTTGTGTGAAACATTTGTATAGTTTGTATTTTCTAGTTTATGTACAGGCAACTTTATATATAGTAGTATATTTATAATCCAACTCTATTAGTATTTGTGTTTAGATTTATACTGTTTCACGTCATTGTTGTATGTCTGTATTTTGTGGCACCCGTGGTCCTGTGAGGCATGACATTTCGTCCACTGTATGTCCCCACATGTAGGGGAATGACAATAAAGCTCAACTTGACTTGACTTGAAAACTGTTCTGGTCAGATTAATCAAAATTTTAAGTTCTTTTTTTGAAAACTGTGACGCCATGTCACCAGGACTAAAAAAGGACAAGGACAACCCAAGTTGTTATCAGCGCTCAGTTCAGAAGCCTGCATCTCTGATGGTATAAGGGTTCGCATGAGTGTGTGTGGCATAGGGCAGCTTACACATCTGGAAAGGCACCATCAATGCTGAAAGGTATATCCAAGTTCTAGAACAACATATGCTCCCATCCAGACGTCATATTTCTTTCAGGGAAGACCTTGCATTTTCCAACATGACAATGCCAGACCACATACTGCATCAATTACAACATCATGGCTGCATAGAAGAAGGATCCGGGTACTGAAATGGCCAGCCTGCAGTCCAGATCTTTTCACCCATGGAAAACATTTGGCGCATCATAAAGAGGAAGATGTGACAAAGAAGACCTAAGACAGCTGAGCAACTAGAAGCCTGTATTAGACAAGAATGGGACAACATTCCTATTTCTAAACTTGAGCAACTTGTCTCCTCAGTCCCCAGACGTTTGCAGACTGTTATAAAAAAGAAGAGGGGATTCCACACAGTGGTAAACATGGCCTTGTCCCAATCTTTTTTGAGATGTGTTGATGCCATGAAATTTAAAATCAACTTATTTTTCCCTTAAAATGATACATTTTCTCAGTTTAAACATTTGATGTCATCTATGAATATTGAAATTAAAAACTTTTAGAAATTGCGTTCTGTTTTTATTCACAATTTGTACAGTGTCCCAACTTTTTTGGAATCGGGTTTGTATATATACATACCTACACACATGCATATATATATATATATATATATATATATATATATATATATATATATATATATATATATATATATATATATATATATATATATATATGCACATATATATATATATATAAATACAGTTATAATACATAAGTTATGATGTATAATAAAACCAAATGTAATCTAATCAGAGGATTCACCCAAACAAGTTAAAGGTTTATGAGGAACTAATCAAGTCAAGAAAACGAGGATTAGACTCAGTCACAGTTGATTAACCTAATTCAAAAAAAAGAATCCAAAGATCACTGAGTGCCTTTTCCAGCCCTGCAACGGAGGTAACACAGGCAGTGATTGACAAGCTGTTGATCAATTTTGTCTGTGAAGGAAACCAGCCATTTTCTATTGTAGAATTACCATCATTTAGAAAAATTATAGAACCTTGCAACTGCACAGTCATGGACAAGAAATGCTGCTTCTCAAAGTGCAGGATACATTTGAAAATATGAAGATATGAAGTCCAAAAATTAAACAATGCTAAATATGTTGCTACAACTACAGACTGCTGGTCAGCCATGCAGCACAGTTACTTGGAGGTTACCTGCCACTTGATAGACAGTACATCTTTGGAGAGATTTTCAGACGGATGACAGGATTCAATGTAATTGCTGCTGCTTTAGAGTGAAATACACGTAAAGTACAAAATCAAAGGAAAGATCACAAGGACGACTACAGATAGTGGCTCAAACTTTCTGAAAGCCTTTCGGGAGGATAAAAAGAAGATGATGCTCAGGATGCACAGGAGGAGGGGAGACTTCATACTTCAGGATGAATCTGTGAAAGTGAATCTGAGGCAGAGTACCAAGACCTTTTTGTTTTCTGCTGCCAACACTTCATCAGCTGTAGGAAGCTAAAAGCTGCTGGAGTCAACCTGTAAGTCTGTTTCACCCCTCCTTAGGCCCCTCTATGGAGGACTCTCCAAATGTTTTGGAGAAGTCATGAAGGAACCAGAGCTTATTGCTGCAGCTATACTACTTCAAGGGTTATAACTGCCTGGACAACAGACCAGAGCATCCTGACAACAGGTAATGTATCGTGAATTCCATGTCAATTCAATGTTAGTTATTTGACCTTGGGATAAGATCTTTCTCTGTTTTTGTTTAATTAGTGATGAGTTAAAGTTAACAAGTCATAAGGTCTGGACCGGTAGTGTGCAGGAGGATTATGCAGGTAAAGTGTGTAAATCTGTCTTGGTACAGTACTGGAGCTAAAAATGAATCAGCTGAAGATCAGTGTGGGGAATATAATGCCCTTGATATACTGCCCTTGCCCTGTATTCATAATTCATGAACACAGGGCATCAGAGACAGGAGAGAGCTGGGAAGTACCTTTCATGTTCATAAGCAGGAGGTATGGATCTGTTGCACTTTTCCTTTTCCACTTTTCTTGAATTTGTCTCTAAAAAAACACAGCCATCCCCCGCATCTGCAGCCTGAGATGCAGATGCAGACGCTCCTGCTCACTGTTAAAGACCGAGACCCTCATTGTAAATATCGGAGAGACAAGTACTGCGAGTTCGACAGTAAATTCTTAAACTGATTAAAACAAAGAACATATGACCAAATAACTATTCACATACAAGCACAACACACAAGTTCATACCTCAAAACATAATAACAAACACACTCAGCATACACTTTCTCTTTTGTTTCCTGTTAGCTTGTTTAAATGCAGATGCTGATAAGTTTGTGTTGTGAATGTAAAAATAAAAGGCGATGTTAACTATCTGAAAAACATCTGGAGTGTTTGACATTTTATTGCAAAACGACAGGTTATGTGATGTTAATGCCCATCACAGAACCTTCCAGATAGCATTTCCACTTCAACCTATGTTTACTTGAACCTGGCTCTTTATGTTCTAAATTGGGATCTTTACAAGCCCCATTCAGGATGCTTATGTTTAACACCTGGACTGGTGCATGACCATAGACCGAAGGGCATGTGTTGTGTCTTTGTTGCCTTGACACAGACTGCTTTGGTTTCTCTCAGGGGCCAGACATATCAGTTTAGGGTCATTCTAAGATTGAGTTGATGCTATATTTTTCCCGTGGAGAAGGTGTTTTATACTCAACTACCTTGATGACTGGCAGGTTCCCTTGAGAAGGCCTTTTTCTCAGGCACAGGGCATAATTGGCACCTTGAGGTCAGACCTTGGATCTTCCTGTCTAGCCCTTAGATGGGAACACTGAGGAACTAGGTGTCACCCTGGCTAGAGCCCCCACGAGGCACTTCTATGCCTTAGAGTGGTGTTCTTCCCTGTGGGGATGACCCACACAGAACATGCCCCCAGATGTCAGATCTGTGCTGACTTTGCTACAGGAAAGGTTGAAGAGACAATTGTCTTTTCCACCCCTAGAAGGTGTAATGGCTGTTAATCCAGCATATCATGTTACACTGGAAGGGATATCCTTAGGTAAGCTTTCAGTACCCTCTTGGGATCCTCTGATTCCTGTGATCTGAGAAGACCCCTTTTGAGCCCTAGATACAGTCAAGCATAGTGCCCTCTCTCAGAAGATGATCCTCCTCACTATGCTCACTTCCATTAAGAGGTTTCCAGGCATTTTGTC
This sequence comes from Chromobotia macracanthus, assembly GCA_036877525.1. Classification (NCBI taxonomy): domain Eukaryota; kingdom Metazoa; phylum Chordata; class Actinopteri; order Cypriniformes; family Botiidae; genus Chromobotia; species Chromobotia macracanthus. Next base: position 12,646 of record JAZGTH010000665.1, read on the forward strand.
TGTGTCCAATGAGTGCCTCAAGTTCAGACAAGGATTTTTCTCCAATATTGAAACCCTATCCCCAACTACATTCCCAGAGTTTCTAATGACTCCCCTCAGTGACTAGTGGTGAGTCTGCAGGTCCTCTCACAGTCAGAAGCACCCTGCGCTCTCCCTGCTGTGTTCAGTACATATCTACCTGGACCACACAGAAGGATTTGGAAAAAGGTCTGAGAAGCAGCTCTTCAGTCGCTGAAGAAGAAGGTCCTGAAGTTGTCTCATTGGATCATGGATGCCATTCTTTGGCTCACTGACCAGGCGTGCATCTCCTTAGAGGTCACTGTACACTCTTCTAGGAATAGCCTCCTTTTGGACTCTAGCAGACATTTGCAGAGGTGCAGGCTGAGTTACTTTAATGATGCTATAAGCTCAGGGTGAATCTGTCTGTTCCGTGCTTTACATCATCCTACCAAAGTCCTACCACATCTTAGAAAAGTCAAGGGACTGTCTTGCCTTAACTGCCTTTTTCTAGAGGTGATAAGTGTTTTGACATTTGCAGGATTCTGTATGGTGAACCTCCAGAACATTTTCTATTTAAGCAGCATTGGATCTGTTATTCAGGGTTATCCAACTGGTTAGCTGGATATGTCATGTGATGTGACAGCATATATATATATTAATTCCTTTTGCGTATCCATATTAAATCACTCTCTCCACAATTCAATTTCCACCTTTAAGCCTTTTGTCTTCCTAGCAGCCAAGTCTCACCACGATTTCTACCACTTGTGACGAGCCGAGTGGGTTTGTGGGAGGTTCATCAACAGAGCGATCTTCTGCCTCTTCCTCCATTGTTGATAGCAAAAGCTTGGTTGAGCCATAGTGGCGAGCAGCTTACTCTTCGTTTCTTTGTGTTTAATTTGTTTTTGTTATTTGTTTGACACCATGTTACATATAATTTTTTTATTATATAATAAAACTCATTCATTGCAGACTCATTCTGCAATGACCTTTTTTTACGCTATTTTTCAGTCTGAGAAGCTTCACACCTTATCAGTGTTAAAGGGTTATGGACTCAATGATGACTTGTTTCAGATATTACGCTTGCTTGCAGCTGTACCCCTTGAATCCATGGTTCACAACAGTTTAGCAGTTACATTTAGTATACAGACACTTAGTGACCCTACATCCACACAACATCGAGTGAGTGACAGAAAGGAACATCTCAGTCATCTGCCCAAGGTTGAACCCCTAGTGTCACTACATCGACACAATGTTCTGTTCCCTCTATCAGGATATAGAGGTTACATACATAACCAAGATACTTTCTGTGGAAAAATCTTTCACTGTCAGAACAATTAAGAGATATAATATTTGTATTTATATTTCCATTTACTTGTCCAAGACTGTACACTATGAATTCATAAACTACATAAAGCAAAAAGCTTTTATGTTGATAATGATGACTGTTAGATTATTTAGTTCCCCGCACTAATGAATATAGTCAACACCCCTTAAGGGTTATAATGAGTTTTGATATCTCTTTTGAATGACATATACTCTGTTGTATAAGGAAGTCTAGAAGGCACCCTGGAGCTGTTGTTTCTAACCGTATATAGTAATAAAATATAACCCAGTTATTTCATTGCTTCATACAGATTTAGGTGCATTCTGTTATGTTCTATATAATCTGCTTCTGATGAGGATATAAACGAGCTTGATTCAACCACACTCTAGTGTCTGTCTCTTGCTCCCAGAGCTCTGCTGAAGGTACCTCCTCATAACATCCAATTGATCTGGTATTAAAGAAAATAGATGATACAAACACAGCAAACTAAATTATATTCTTACAATGACATAGGGAGCTCTGATATATTTTCTTTGTGGATTGTCATACCAAAAGCAGCATGCTTAAAACCAAAGTTACATCATGTTTTACATGACGTGTTGTTGATAAATTCTGTGAAATGTAAAACCCACATTTCTGGTCTTATTACTAAAGAACTGTACAAGGACATCCTGCTGAACAGTCTATTTTCAACAATAACTTTTGTCTATTAACCTGATGATGTAAATATATGGAGCATTTATGAGGACAATTTTAAAAAGCAATTGCATTTACTATTTATGTGTGTAACAGTGTTTACTATTTATGTGTGTGACAATTCAAATGCAAATTGTGTACATTTTCGTTTACATGAACATACAATGTGTGCCAAGTTTAAAATGAAAACGCTAAGTCCATTTGCAATTACATTTCCCATGTCTTATGCATTACAACCCGGACATATTTAAATTGCGATAGCAATTACCCGTTTGCGATTTCATTTTCTCCGTGTGCATAAGTGTGCCAAAACTCAAAAGCAATCACAATTCTCTTTGCATTTTGCGTTTACGATGCCTGCGCACAAATCTGTCAATCAGTGTTAGGCATATAGGGACTATACTATGGGGCGTGTTTGTGTTGGGAAATTATGTCACTCACAGCTGACCCCATTCATGAGGAAGGGAGTTCTTTAAGAGCGTTACAATGAACTGCTTAAACGTCACCCTTACCTAAGCATTTATATTAAACATTTTGTGATTAAATTCTGTCAAAACATGGCATCAGAGCAGTTGTTATAGTTATGAAATCGCCCATAATAGGTTGTAATAATAGGTGTAATAATCGCCCATAATAGGTTGTAATACAATTGGCAAATAGACTTTTCATTTGAAATTTGGCACACGCATGTTCATGTGAATAGGTTGTAATAATCGCCCATAAT
>JAZGTH010000666.1:0-15362 GCA_036877525.1 Chromobotia macracanthus
TTCTTTACGTTACATTCTTTTATTTCACACACAGTCTCCAGACATCATGTATCTGTTGATAATCTGAAGAGAGAGACACTCACTCACACACACACACACACACAGCAGTCTCAATTACACAACTTACACTGTGTTTGTCTGTTACAGTATTTACACAGTATTCAGTATCTGTGAGCTGTAATACACACATCAGTGTTTAATCTGTCGACAGAGATAAGAGAGACAAAACGAAGAGTTTTATGTGTTTAGATCAGATGAGATTAAACTGTGAGGTAACAGATACAGAGTTCAGTCCTCACAAGAGTTCTGGAGAGCTACAGCTGAATCCCTAAACATTTGATTCAACAATCATCAATAATTCAGTCTGAAACACCAGAGCTGATTAAAATCCACTCGTACTGTAAATATTCAGACAACAGCAACATCTCTAAACATAATTCTGTTAACCCCTTACTGTCTGTGTTCTATGCTCCACATTGCTGATTGTTATCATCAACAGAGCAGCAGTAGCAGAATTGTGGCACATTCCGTGATATATGTATTCATTACTGGCAAAGCATGTGCATTATGTTTCATTTAGTCTGGTTCTCTCATACATCAGGTTCACTGCTGAGAGATCTCTTATATAGGTTTACTACTAGACTTTAAAAGCAGTGACAGTTGTGAACAGTTCAGTTAGACATGTATTTGAATTTATGAATCAAGTTTTCACCTGATGCATGTGTACTATTTACTATTTACATACAAATATAATATCTTTCTGTAGAAAAACATGTAAAATATTTAGTTACAATAAAAGACATCTTTAAACTCAAACCTGTCTCTTGTTCAGGTATGCACACAGTCCAGAACATGTACGGCTGTGAGTGGGATGATGAGAGTGGAGCAGCAGATGGGTTTGAGCAGTATGGATATGATGGAGAGGATTTTCTGTCTCTGGATTTGAAGGAGATGAGATGGCTTTCACCAGTGCGGCAGGGAGTCATCACCACACAGAAGTGGAACAATGAGAGAGCCCAGCTCGATTATTTAAAACAGTACTATACCACTACATGCATTGAGTCGCTGAAGAAGTACCTGCAGTATGGAAAGAGCAGCCTGAAGAAAACAGGTATGTAATTTCTTATCCAACACTGAGACTATGCAAATATGTTCAATGTTTCCACATTTTCTGCAGTGTTTTGCAGTGTCATTCAGATTTTTATTTTTTTGCATTACACACTATTTAGGATTTGTGGAAATCCAATGATAAAATCCACAATAAAGCCAAGTGTCTTTAAAGTCATTGTTCTCAGTTTTATTGGTAGCTTAGCTACAGCATTTTACTGTAGTAGGGCAATAAAGACCACTGATGGAATGCATTTTAATTTTATTTCTTTCAAATCAGAAGTGTTATAAAAATGCTGTTTGCAGAATAAAGTTTTAATAATTAAACTATGCTGTATAAATGTGATGATATTTAAATAAATCTATGAAAGTTTTATTGTATAAGAGTGAATAACATTTTGATTATAACTCAAATTCTCTCCAGTTTCTCCTCAGGTGTCTCTGCTGCAGAAGGATTCTTCTTCTCCGGTACTCTGTCATGCTACAGGTTTCTACCCCAGTGGAGTGACAATCTCCTGGATGAAAAACGGACAAGAGCATCATGAGGATGTAGAGCTTGGTGAACTTCTTCTCAATGAAGATGGAACCTTTCAGAAGACAAGCACCCTCAAAGTTACACCTGAGGAGCTGAAAAAGAACAAGTACAGCTGTGTGGTGGAACATCAGAGCAAGAGTGTGACAGTGGATGAGATCAGAACAAACAATGGTAAGAGTAATTAAATCAGTGTCTCAGAACATAGACTTGTGCTACAGAAATGATTTTATATCTGCTTCCAGTACTAGTTATTAATACTGTCAGATAATTTGAATAATCTGGTGTTTTCTTATGATCAACAGGAGCTTCTGTTCCTCTTGGCATCATTGTTGGTGTTTTTGCTGCTGTAGTTCTGTTGATTGTTGCTGGTGTTGTTGGGTTTAAGATCTATCAGAAGAAGAAAGGCAAGCTCGCAGCACACTCGACTATATGACTATCTATTTCCTGTGTTTCTCACATGTGTGGGCTGTTCTGAATTAGAATCTTTGTTATTGTATTTGTATTTTGTATTGTCTATGTATTAGTAAAATCTGTATTTGCAATATAATGTATATTGCTAACATAAATATTTAATTTATTTTACTTATTTTTACTATTGGCTTAAATGACTGAATTTACATTTTTCCTATTCCGTTTTTTAGGCTTCAAACCTGTCAACAGTAAGTTACTCACATATTTATTTGCAATTTAGAAGTATGAAGAAATGTGATGTTAGCTGTGCCATTCTAAGTATTGTTAATTGAACATCTTGTTGTAATTTGTAATCTTTGATTACAAATCTAAATGATTTTGTAATCTTGTGTTAATTTGTAATCTGTTCTAGCCTCTGATGGTGGATCTAACAGCTCTAGCAGTCAGACTGGAGCATAAAGCACATGATGTATGTGTGTGATTATTACTCAGTCATTGTAACTGTCTCACCCAAGTGAAATGAATAAAATGTAATTTGTTTCTTCTGGCATTTTAGGAGACACAAGAGGTTTGAGAGAGATGAACTGGACAAAATGATGCTTGACCTGCTGTCAGTCTTTTTTGTTGCCTGTTTCACATATTACACCAGATTGGTTGAGGGTTTTAAATAAGACTACATTTATTTCTATAATGAGGAATCTGTTCTTGTCTGTGATGGAATCTGTTCTGTAGTAAATCACATCTACTGAGTTTAGTTTTGGTTTGTATGCTAGTTTCTGTTCACCATTTATTGTCTTTCCTTAATTTTAAGTACTTTTTTTAAATGTAGAAATAAGACTAATCTAAGTAATGTGTGAACTGAAAATACATATTTCTTTTTAGTGAAAGGGATGAAAATGACAAACAGATGATTAATTGGACAAGTCTGTGTAGATTTGTAATGTGTACTAAGTATTAGAAAAAAGTTAGACATAATCTTGCTTAGTTTTTTAACATAGACCTGTCTGTTCTGAGAGACAATAGATATAAATATACTAGAGGAAATATGTATTTAAAAAAAATTTAATAGTCATTTACCTGTTAAGTACCTCATTTCATTTAATGTAAAATTTTCATAACTTAAAGCTGATTTAGAATTGATCCTTTTGATGTTTAAGTGACCAAGCTATTGAACATTTACATGAATGTTTATCTTTTGAGGTTAATTACTGTAAATTATATTGGATAAATGTTAAGAAAATGAATTTAGGTTTAAAAAAATAAATCTCACAGAAAGGATTAAGTGGTGATTATGTGTCTTTCTGAATATGTCAATACCAAAATATCTGTCTTTCCATCAAACAAAGAGTCTTTAACTCACACAGGAATCTCATCTCAGCTGTCAGATGAAACTGTAAAAGATGGGGCTTTTATCTTAAAACACTCCCATATGTTCTCTATTTGTAAATTAGCAGTCATATGAATAGCAACATGACAATAGCGACATGAGTCATATGAATTACTGCATGAATAACACCACCATGTTAGTTCCTGCATGTTAGTTAATGTATTACACTTTATTTATATTGACTCATGTCGTAGTTAAGTTAGTTCTTCATTAGTTCTTGATTAATACATGATCTTAACTCATCATTAGTTCATAGTAATTATTAATTCAGGTATTAGTACATGATAATTCATTTCCTGTTATTGTAAAGTGTAACCTTTTGAGGTACAGAGTCACAGAGTTTGGAGAACATTAGTTATATAGATCAGTTAAAGGTGCACTATGCAGGATTTTCAGGTACTTGTAAACACAACATTTAAACTTGGTCACTTCTCCCCGTTTGAACACCACCAGAGACCCAATGCCTCCCTGCCCCTCACCTGCATGCTGTTATTGGTTGGGGGATAAACCCTTCTTGGCCAAATGTTGCTTCCTAGAAATATTCTGAGCACCCAGAAATGAACAATACAGGAAAGGCAAAAATAATACAATTCTGTAGACACAAACACCACCATTTATTAATCCTATTTAATCTTAATGTCAACATTTACTAATGTATTTTTAAAATCAAAAGTTGTATCTGTTAACATTAGATAATGCAGAAAGTAGGGGTTAGGCAGGGTGGCCAATCTTTTCCAGAAACATTTGTTATGTTGGGTAAAAGTCTCTTCACATCACAATAGCAATCACTAAGTAAAATGGTATAATTATTTTATATATTTTTTATCTTTATCCAATGTTTGTCCAATCACTGCATTCAGTCTGAATGCAATAAATGGATGCCCTACTTGTCTGTCAAACTATGTGTTCATGTGTTTGAGGGGGCGTGGCTTTGGAGGGATCATATGCTGTCAACGCTAGCTTGCTTTTGTTGGCCTCACCAAAACTGCCTACCCTACCATTAACTTGATAAATGAGTGTAAAGCTTTATTGTTCATTATTTGTTCTTATTAGGTAATGCATTAATATTATTGTAAATTGTTGTAAATTTTAACTTATTGTAAAGTGTTACCTGTGTGAGCAATTGTCAAGAATTGAAATATGAAAAGAAAACAAACCCCCAAACTACAAACTACAGCCCCCAGCAGTTTATCTGTCACACTGTCACTTTTTCTGTCACTGTTTAATTGTTTATCTGACAAGCTATTTGTCTTTCTTCTTGCTGTATTGCTTTTTCTATATTAGAAAATGTGGTAAGATTACAAACACTTACGTCTGAACATTGGTAGAATATGCCTATACTGATAAATATAGTTTTGCATTGATAATTTTAGTAAAGTTACAATGTAATTTTGTTCTTGGAAAATAAATGACCTCACACAAAGGGGCAAGTATTGAATGTTTTCAGGATTTGATAACTGTTAACACTTTATACAACATCATAAAACATGTAAATGAATGTTTTTTATTAAAGGCACAAATTCATTGATGCGTCTCTCATTTGTTCAAATAGTCATGCTCTTAAGAATGAAGCCTTCCAAACAGATCAAGTTTCCATCAGCCATTTGATCTCTAAATGATGTGATACAACCTGCTACAGTCATTTTTACCTAGCAACTTGTGATTCACACCACTGGCCAATAATTAGCTAGCATCACTCATTCCTCACCCATAGAAATTCACATTTTCTGTTGGAATGAAAAAATGTATACAAATATTGAGTCTTAATGTTTAACTTAATGCTTTAGTTAAAACATGGTCATTTGTAACTTCCACATTGTTCCATATAGTTTATGAGCTTCCACACTCATCAGATGCCTACCTTACATCATTCCGCAATAAGCTAATCATACAAGAACAATAAAGACAATAAACCTCCATGTCTGTTAATGCTTAAGATTATTTAACAATACCAATATTTCTGGAAGTGAAGTATTATTGTGTTTGAATGAATAATGCAATTCAGAGATTTAATCACATTTTGAGCTTTTTAGATGTGCCACAGTTGCACAAGTCCTTAACAATAGGAAAATAATAAGCTTCTGAACTCTTGAGCATTTTCCTTACTACATTCACAAGCCAGAGAAGCCTGTGATACTCCAGTATGAAAAGTGGGTATGTCACTCAAAATTGTTTGTGGATTGAGAAGAGTTTAATTTTTGTACTTGTATTATGGTAGTAACAAATAACTTGGTACAGTAATACAAAATTGTGTTTACATGATTTGGAGAGCACAGTGTTACTAGAACATTCCCTTCTTGTAGCGGTGGATTAATTCTGACACGTCTTCTTTACACACTTTGATCCAGCCATCCTCCTGCATGTGATAAACTGAAATGAGAAAGAAATATAAGCAGACTCACACACAGACACTGTATGTGTAATAATATTCTGATGCAACATTATATATTAACATAAATATATTATTTCAAACAATTCCAAAATAAAAGATAAAGGCTTTTTTAATACCGTTTATATAAAATGGTCTTTTTGTCTCATTAATGTATTGATAGTCAGCGTATAATACATTACAGGTACTTACGGTTCACCACACCCCCAGAATAAGCATCTCTGTGTGTGGCATGAGCAATTCCACGACGACCCAGTTCATATGCCTCCTCTACAGTCATATCGTCACGGTAACCGCTGTCCACCACACCATACGCATAACTGTTCCCACAGCCAGTGGAGAACATCCGCCCAGAGAGACGAGTGCCGTTGTCATTCACATAGTATAAACCTGGACCCTGATGTAAGGAAAAAGGCATATCAATTATTTAAATGCTAATGTATGTACATGATGACTGGGAGCATGTGTTCTCAAACTAGGAATTATTTTACTATAAACTTAACTCACATAAACCTGTTGATTTATTATACAGCTTTAAAGTAATGCATGATTTGGGAAATTTATAAGCATTTAAGATAGTGAGAACAACATCTCTTCAGTTTAGTTTGCACTAAATGAAGACATTCTATAGACTTCTACACTATAATCCAAACCACACTCTAACCCTAACAGAAACTTTCTGCATTTTTAGAATTTTTTTAAAATAAATGACCTTAAATGATGAGGTCCCTCGAAAGGTTTTTCACAGATTTTTCAGGTTTTGCTGACTTTCGGGTACAAATCTGTCCCCAATATACAGTCATATGAAAAAATTAGGACACCCTGTGAAAGCATGTGTATTTTGTAACATTTTTTAATATATGGTTATTTAGTCTCAATTTTAACAATACAGAGAGATTAAAGTAATATAACTAAACAATTAAAACTCAAGAAAAGTCTTTAAGATCTTCTGTAAATTTTAACTGAGGAAAAAGATAGGACACCCTAGCCCCTAATAGCTAGTGTTACCTCCTTTGGTTGAAATAACTGCAGTGAGCCATCTACCAGTCTCTGAACCTTACCCCACTCCTCAATGCAGAATTTTTTCAGCTCTGAGATGTTTGAGGGGTTTCTTGCATGTACAGCCCTTTTCAAGTCACCCCACAGCATCTCAATGGGATTCAGATCTGGACTTTGGCTCAGCCATTCCAGGATGCTCCATTTCTGCCTTTTCAGCCAGTCTTTGGTTGATTTACTAGTATGTTTTGGGTCATTGTCATATTGCATGGTCCATTTCCGCTTCAGCTTTAATTTTCTAAACAGATGGTCTCACATGTTCTTCAAGCAACTTCTGATACACAGTAGAGTTCATGGTGGATTCTATGAGCTGACCAGGTCCTGCTGCAGCAAAGCAGCCCCAAACCATGACACTTCCACCTCCATGCTTCACAGTTGGTATGAGGTTCTTTTCCTAGAGCAAAGGTTTCCTCCTTGCACACCTCCCATGCAAGTTAAACTTGTGCAGACACTTTCTGATTGTAGAGGCATGCACTTTTACATCAACAGTAGCCAGAGCCTGCTGTAGGTCCGAGATGACATTTTAGGGTTTTTGGAGACCTCTTTTAGCATCTTGTGGTCTGCTCACAAGCCTCATTTAAAATGCTGAGTAACGATCTACTACTATGTGAACCTGGTGTGATACACCTGTGTGTGATTTGAGCCATTTTAAGAGGGAATACATGTGAGGGTGTCCTAACTTTTTTCAGTTAGAATTTGCATTTTGTGGAATTACATTTTACAGAAAATCCCCTCTTCAGTTTTAATTGCTTAGATATATTACTTTAATCTCTCTGTATTGTTAAAATTGAGATTAAATATCCATTTATCCAAAATGTTGCAAAAATGTTACAAAAATACACAGGCTTTCATAGGGTGTCCTAATTTTTTCACATGACTGTATGGTTAAGTAAACACACACACACACACCTGTTTGTCCCAGCCACAGATCATACTGCCCATAGACAGTCCCATCCCTCTGTACTCCAGCATCATGTTGGACAGAAGTTTAGAGGCTGCAGACACTGAGATCCTCTGCTTGTTACGCAGCTTATAAAGTCTGTAAATAAAAACACAAATACTTACATTATAACAAAACAAAACATTTCTTACTGTTTGTCAAAGAGATAAAATTACATAGTGATGGGGAGGAAATACACATGAATTTGGACATTGTGGTCATGCTGTGTGTGTAATGTTGAGAATTATTTTGTGTACTTTGTGCATAACACATATTCTTTTTAATCTTTTACCAATGTTATCTTTTACTTGGCTAACAGGATTAATCCTAGAACACTGGCTAACATTCTCTTAAAGTTTTCTCAAAGTTATCAAAAACATTATTGCAGCAACATTAGTAGAACTTTTTTAATATATTTCAAATATCAAAAACATTGTTTTAAAGTTGCTAGTGGAACATTTTTAAAACGTTACAGAATTTTAAAGTTGAATAAAGTTCTTAACAAAGCAACAACTTTAATACACTCTCCAAACAAAACTGGATGTTTTGAACATTCCTAGAACTTTCAAAATAAAAATTTTTTGGTTACTTAATAAAAATGTAAAGAAAACATTTAAAGGTTAAAAGTTATCACATGGCGTGAAATGTAGATGTCTGTTCTTCTGGACATTTTCTGACCCAGCTGAAGTCATGAGCTGGTAACTTCATACTGTGAGCAGATGCGCGTGTCCTGCAGAAGCGTGTTGAAACAGACCTGCACTCTTTCGCCAGCAGTCTCTCCCAGTACTGACAGTCCGCAGCGCTGCCCGACATGGTGCCCAGCAGGTAAGGGTTGATCTCTATCACTTTATTGGCCTCCTTTGATGCTGCAGCACATTGGAAAGACAATTAGAACAGGCACACTCTTAAAAAAGGTGCTTTGCAATACCATAGAAGAACCATTTTTGGCTGCATGGTTCCATAAAGAACCTTTAATATCTGTTTCACAAAAAGTTCTTTGTAGTGGAATAGGTTCTTTATACTATAAAACGGTAAGAAAGAAACGTATCTTTCAAGAACCTTTGACTAAATGGTTCTTTGGTGAACCAAAAATGGCTCTTCTACAGCACTGCTCTGAAAAACCTTTTAAGAACCTTTATTGTTAACAGTGCAGAGAAATCATAATTCTTGTCTTTCATTGTAAAAGCTGTAAACTGTGTTGATTCTTACCTATATATTTGCCAGCTGATGCTCTGGAGTCAACAGCCACGATGACTCCATGCTGGAACTTGAAGGCCAGAGTTGTGGTCCCGTGATTCAGATCTATAGAAACACCATCCTCACAGCCGCAGGACTTCAGAAACGTGGAGGGCTGATGGGAACACAGCACATGAAGATTACACTACTGCCCTTGTTTTACTATGCAGAATGATCTGGGACGTGTTTCAACCCCTTTTGTGTTGCTGTATAATATGACTGGTGAAAAATGTATGAGAAAGTGTGTTGGGGTTGTATGGTTGTGATGTGTTTTATGGTTTACATAGTTAGTCCAAAAGGAAACGATCCTTTTTATTCGTGTTATGCAATGAAGACAATGTAATGTCATTCAGACAATGATTGAGTCTTTAGGACTGAGTGTAAGTTTATTTACATGGATAATAAAGTTACTCACGTCAACTCCGACCGGTACCGCGAATTCCGGGCGTTTGGTCCCAAAACTATAATGATCCAGCCGCGTCTGTTTAAAGCCGACCTGTACATGACATTTATACCCACTGACGTCTAAAAGAGCCATTCTGCATATCAACCAAGCGCAAAAAATGAAGAAATTAAACTTCAAGCAAAAATGAGCCCCGTGAACGTCTTTTTTACATGAAGGAAATACGATCTCTTCGCGGAAGAATAAATACGAAACCGAAAGACTTTGAGAAGTTTTTAACACACTTTCGAGCTCGACCACTTTTTGTTAAAGAAGATAGTCATTTAAAACCACATATATGTAACTTTTAATGACAGCCGTGCATTCATGTCTACTAGCTCATGTAATGTTATATACAATGATTTGCGATTAAAAGGATGATTTTGTGATTATTTTAAGGAAATTGATCTTTTCACTGCTGGTTGGCCAATTACGTGTCTCGCATCATCAGTATGTAGGAAGATTTATCATGAGCAGGTTAAGAGCAGGTGTGAACATTGAGAAAGAAACCTGATTGAAAACACCCTAATGCCTCCATAAGCACACACATAACACACAGTAACATTTACTTTATTTGTATCTCAGATGTCATTGGAGTGTTTTTCTGTGTTGTTGGTCTTATATCAAAAAGTATTCAAACAAATATTTGTGTTTATAAAACAGATATAATGCCATCTCTGACAACAAAGCTGAGATGGGCCGTAAACAATATAAAGAACAGATGGATGGAAAACGGACAGAAAAGCAGTACACTGCGTATACTGGAAATTGTAGTATTTTATTGATGATGGCATTTGCACTTTCTGTTTTTTGACCACGTCTGCTACCATCCGTGGGTTTATATAAAAGAAAGATCAAACATATAAAGAAATTCAGAGTGAAGCGTTGTTTATAAAAGAAAAAACACTCAAACAGTTAAAGGGTCACTCGACTAGATCACATTATGACATCACATGACATCATGTATTTCAGTGTCACATTATGACATCACATTTGATTTCATTGGCTCAGCTGGATGCTGATATTTCCATCATTTGAACTGTCTCATGCACCGTCTCCAGCTCCAGTTTAGTCACAGTTTTAGTTAAAACCGGTGTTGAGCCAGGCTTATATTTATACTTCGCCTGTCTGCGAGAGAAATACAGAGAGAGATCAATACATTACCTACAGTGTATTAGACATCAGACAAAGTTAAGCAAAAGCTAAACTTTTAATATGGAGTTGTGTTGACATGTTAAGGGTTATTAAAATAGTGTGTGACTACATTTATTATAACACTGTAAGGTGGTATTACCTCTTAAGGTTATATGGGGACTCTTTATGAGGTCTGATGTAGTCCACCCCGTCTTTAGTAATCACACACAGGTCTATGTTGTTGCCTGATCCCAGGTCACTCATGATGCCTGCATGGATGGCATCACTCACTAATGCTTTGGCCTCCTCCAGCTGAAGACACATTGAATGGACATAGTGACATAAATATGAGGTTTCAGGACATGTGTATGGATGCTCCTGCATGTAATATTATTCAGCAAGGCGGGAGTGTTCAGGTTTACCCTGCCCTTAGTAACTTACATCTATGTTTGCTTTAAATCTGTCCTCCAGTATCCCCATAGCAGCCAGATCACCAGATCCTGAATCATACCAGAGAAACATTCAAATTAATTGTCAATGATGGTGTTTATATTTTGTATATTGTAAACTACTGTAAAACCAGAACAGGACATCCCAGCTTTGGCTTGAATTTTGCAGACTGGACACTTACAAAACATTATTAGTATATAATTATGACTTGTCATATATCTCATACATGAAATTCCTCTTTAAAATGTATCATAATTAGTAACTGGATAACACATACGTACCCATGGCTATATATGGCACCTTGTCCATGCTTCCATAGGGGCCAACAGTGTACAGGTGACTGCCAGTGCAGTCAACACCCCCCAAAATTAAATTAGCTCCAATCATACCTCGATACCTGAGAAACAGCAAAGCAGTTACTCATTAATTGTTTAGGATGTACTGCTACCAGCGTTATTATAAATGAATAGTGTATTCAAACAAACCATCAGCCCCAAGAAAACTATATTCATACTGAAAGAAATATTCAATGTCACTAAATATTCAAGATGAGGGAACTCAAAGTGCAAATTTAGGACACACTAGATCGGCATCCAGAAATGTCTAAACTGTCTAAAAATATCTAATTATACAATACATGACCATCTCAGTCAAGCACACACACACCTGAAGAGCATGTCTTGAAGTATGTTAACAGCCATGATGACTCTTGGGTTTCTGCCGCTGTTCATGGAGAAAATGGTGAGATTTGACGACAGCATGTCTGTTGTCTTCTCTGTGTCAGCTGCTGTTCCCGCTCCACAACAACTAACAAACAAACCATTTAAATGATATACAACTGAATTTCAGTCATGGACTAATTTAAAAATAGTTATGCTAAATATTGGTTTGTATTATTTGACCTTCATTGTACGTAGCATTTTAAGACAGAACACTGTCTATTAGGGCAACACATCTTTATAATGTACTTACTATATGTTTGGTGCAATGTAGTGTATCTTGGCACACACTTTATCAGCAACTACTTCATCAGAGGTGGCTCTTGTGTCTGCCCCCACAACTACACCATCCTACACACATACACATACACACAGTGTCAAGTTCTTAGTTTAAGTGTATTATCAGTTATTATGTTTGTTCACATTTTCTGATTTACCTTATACACCAGCCCAGCAATGGTGGTACCAGTTTTCATGGGTTTTGGTGCCTTGATCTTTCCCTCATCTAAACCATTCTCCAGGATAACATTTCTAAACAGATTTGGTATGGATGCATGCTGTCAAACAATTAATAACACAGCCTACAATCCAGCAGATGAAATGTAATTTTACAGACGTGTAAAGTCGTACGACGGAGCATATTGTGTTTTACAGAAGTATGTACTTTCACTTTTGTGCACCGACACCAGTAGTTACAGGCATCAAGAGCAATGTTATGATAATGTAACCGTGTCCACTTTAAAATCTCTTACCTCGACAGATTTCCGAAGTTAAAACCAGACCCGGGAGGTTCGAGGAGGTAAGAAAGTGCCATGTTTTAACCCAAAGCGAGCAGACGGAGGAACTTGTGGTGTAGTGCGTCTTCTCGACCGCTAGGGTTCAGGTGAGCTTGTATCAGTACAGTGAAGTTTATCCACAATCTGAATCCGTGCGTGTTTATAAGGTGCCTAAATCCAACATGTTAAACAGTAGACCACAACTGCCTAAATGATAATAATATGACCCTAATATAATAATATTGTTCTTAATTCTTTTTTAATTAGACCACCATTCTTGCTGTTAAATTTAATGGTGTTATCTTTGGGTCTGACTCAATGGGAGAGTATGTATTTTTCAACACGTTATTTAATCTCTTATAACACACTGTTACATCTCTTTTAACTACAATCCAACCTTTACATGCAGGTCCTACATGTCGTCCAAAACAACCACCAAGCTGATACAGGTGCGTGACCGGCTGCGTAGCCGGATCACTGGCAGACGCACAATCTGTTACTAAAATGGCAAAATTTCATCTGTCTTTCCACAGGTGATGTCAGTTTCTGTAGCATTCTCAATACAAGCAGCAACTGAATCATTGTGTGGCTGTAAACATTGTCTCTTTATTTACTGTCTCTGTTATTCCCTGTAGTGTTCAGATGGATTCACCTCCTCTGGTCAAAGCTGCAGCGTCTATTATGAAGGAACAGAGACAAGCTGCAGGCGGGATGCATCACAGGTGGTTGGGACAGGAAAGAAGGACCACAGGTGATGCACTGCTGACAAGCGCACACACACACACACACACACACACACACACACACACACACACACACACACACACACACACACTGGTTTTCATGTTTTATGGAAACATTCCAGATGTAATGGTTTTTATACTGTACAAGCTGTATATTCTATCCCCCTTCACTAACCCTACCCCTAAATCTAACCCTTACAGAAAACCTCCTGCTATATTCAATTTTCAAAAACAATCATTCTGTATCATTTATAAGCTTCATTCACATAAATAATGCTCTTTTCTGCAAATGTTTTTTTTTTTTTTACAGAGTACACAGTAGCTTTAGGAGGAATGCTGCTCAGTCAGCCCTTTATCATTGTAGTTTGATTAACATGTTACTTTGATTACTTTCTAGATCTGTTACTTTGATTTTTACATAGATAGAAAGTGTTACAGACTCACAATAATAAGTCTGTAGTGTGCCACAATGCCCTTTGTCCTCTTTTGAGTCAAGACAGTCAATTGTAGCAGATGCCTTTCTTATTTACTGTACTGTGACTTTGCTGTTACATTTGGACATTATTACAAACACAGAAAACAAGGTGAGAACATGCTGCTGGCTTTACCAACTCCTCCCCTGGCAGCAGCCTCACCAGCCAGGTACTGATCAGACTTTAGTCTCCCTCTCTGTCTCTCTCTCTCTCTGTCTCTCTCTCTCTGTGTCTCTCTCTCTCTCTGTCTCTCTCTGTCTCTCTCTCTCTCTCTCTCTGTCTCTGTCTCTCTCTGTCTCTGTCTCTCTGTCTCTCTCTGTCTCTCTGTCTCTCTCTGTCTCTGTCTCTCTCTGTCTCTCTCTCTCTCTGTCTCTCTCTCTCTGTCTCTCTCTCTCTGTCTCTCTCTCTCTGTCTCTCTCTCTCTGTCTCTCTCTGTCTCTCTGTCTCTCTCTGTCTCTCTCTGTCTCTCTTTCCGTCTCTCTAGCGTTCACTCTGGTGATGGGTCAGGAATGGTTCCAGTGGAGGCGTTGCTACCCACGGTTTTTGATTTGTAAAACAAATAACTGCTCTGTAAGGACTTTAACACACTGTGCTGTACACCATGTGTATTTGTTGTAACCTGCTTACACAGAGGACAAAATACAGCATATTAAAATGGACAGTGTGTTTCTATAAATGTTGTTGACATTACATAAACATTAACATACAAACCCACACACCCGAATGTGTACTTCTGTGTCCAGTTTATCTTACAAAGTTTGGTAATTAACCATTTAGACAATTACCAACATGCAACAACAGAAAAGCACAACGGTACCTGTACTATAACGCAGGCTGTAACCTACTTTAACCAAGTGCAAGTCATTTCAAATGGATGCATCTGTTTGTGTTATCACAACAATTTGTATGATCAATTCTTTGAGTTTTATGACTGATTATAGCTTGCCAGGCAACAAAGTAGGTAAAGTTTTAGTCTGTAGTGTCTTCACCAAACAAGTCATATACAAGTTTAAAGCAGACGTGTGGAAAATAAACATTTGGATATTAAGATTACAACATTTATTACTGCTTTACAAGATGATTTAATGAGATGTCGGGGGCCTGTTCGTTCTGAAGACCTTTAAAAACACTTTACACTCTATTGACTACTGAAGATCTATTGACAACTGAAGATCTATTGACTACTGAAGATCTATTGACAACTGAAGATCTGTTGACTACTGAAGATCTATTGACAACTGAAGATCTATTGACAACTGAAGATCTATTGACAACTGAAGATCTGTTGACTACTGAAGATCTATTGACAACTGAAGATCTATTGACAACTGAAGATCTATTGACAACTGAAGATCTATTGACAACTGAAGATCTATTGACTACGGATTGACTATTGATCCATTATCAATTCAGCATCGTGTAAAGGCAACTTTTACTTTGGGTGTTTTGGAGAGAAACTCACTAATCCAAAGAAACCGAAAGTGAAACAACAGCACGACTATCACTGAGCCGAACCGCGTCCTGATGTTGGGACATTTACACGGCAGTGGCTGATTTAGACAGG
>JAZGTH010000622.1:0-40086 GCA_036877525.1 Chromobotia macracanthus
ACTCATTCTAGAAACGCTTATACATCCCATTAATACAACAACAGACATCATCCATTTAAAACAACTAAAGACAAAATTGCCATAAAAGCATAAATGTAAATCTATAACCAAACCAAACCAAACATTCTGTAACATAGCTATGTTTGTTCATTAAATTAGTCTCCTGTGGATAAATACTTATTTTACTCTTAATAAAATCACACCAGTACAAAGACAATAAAACTAAAAGCAGAAGCTTACCTGTAAAAACACTGTAAATATGTGTGTATTTGTGTGATGTTGCTTCACTTTGTAGAACGTGTTGTTGTCTTTTGTACTTGGAGTAGGTGACTTCACTAGCAGTTACTTTCACCACTTCACCACTTTGACCACGTCCTCGTCCTGGCATTGACTTGGCTTATTTTTTGCTTAATAATTGTGCAACATCCCAAATGAAATATCATTTAATGTACATAAAATGAGAATATCCTTTGTTATGCCAGCTCCAGCATTTTGTAAGATCTCTATAGGTTTTGTGGATATGAAATATTACCGTATCTGACCAAGAAACCAACATAATGAATGATCTGCTGAAGTTATAATATATATGCATATATGTATACACACACATACATATATACTTACACACATTGATTGTCACCTTTATTTGAGAGCACAGTACAGAGCAACAGGAAGTAATGAGAGAAGAGGGAAAAAAACAGGAAATTACTGAATTCAGGTCAGCTGTACTATGTGTCCAACCGTATGATATTACTGACAGAGAAGAAGTACTGTATTCTTTAAGAAAAATTAACAGATAAAATAAACTGTCTTATCTGTCAAGAAGTAATAGTGCTATAAAATAAAAGATTAAAATGCAATAAAATTACAACTGTTAATAAGAATTTTGGTTCTTTTTCAATCAATACATATTTACATCAAACATAATTGTATTAAATGAATGATACTGCTTGTAATCCGTTGGTATCATTTTATTGAGTTGATTTTTTTCTTTAGAATGAATTTTTTTCAACTATTAATTAACAACATGCCATTTTTCCATAATTATGTCATAATTTCATTATTTAACAGTTTCATATGACTCTTAATATGGCAAAACTTCGGCTATGAAGTTCTAAAATATTTTAAATTAAAGGTATGTTCAACAGCTTTATAAGGACATACAAAGATCTGTGATGATTAACACATAAACCACAATAATATTGAGACTCAATATTATTTGAGTCTCATACGTATCTTATCATAGTAGCAGTATCATAAACCTGAATAAGTAAAAAGTTGAGCTCTTAACATCACCACATAACAAATCATCAACAGTACAGACTCTCAAAATAACAATATTGAAAGAAAGGCAGTGATAAGGCAGTGATTCAAACAGGAGCAATCTCCAAAATAACTATCAAAAGTATTCAAAGTATTCAAATCCACAGTAATTGACATTTCCTCCTATCTGTGACTCAAAATGCCCTGTATACTGGATAACGTAATTCTTAACGTAAAAGTGCATAAATCATTCAAGACCACAAATTCATGTATTTTTGCAAAGTTTGGTAACTTATTTCATTCTGCTTTAAAGAAAACACGCTTTAAAGAATTCATGGAATTGTGATCTTCACAATTGACATCAGTCTTTGATCAGATTTAAAGTGGCGTTTATTTACTGTCTTTCTGTTCCTCCACATAGTCATTGGCAAAGGTAACAGCATTTAGTAATGCATCTAAAATCAGAATATCCATGTTTATGTTAGTAGTACGTTCCTCGTGGTAGTTCTTAACAGGAAAGATGTAGCTCTCAGGAACTCCCAGTTTAGAAGAGCACTCCTTCACCTGTCAAGTCAGTTACAAAATGAACTTTTAATATGAAAATGATTTTTATCAAGTTGTCAAAACCACGTGGTATCATTCGTCTATAAAGGACAGTTTAAAACAATCATCGTCTAGGCACAAACGGCATAAATATTTCAGCTGAAATCTACAGGTATATATATATGTATATAGTAGCCACACAGACTCACTGATTGTTTAATTTGTTTGCTTGTGTAGACCTTCTGAAGATCTTCTTTGACCAGTGGACACGCTTCATCCACCCTGGTCATGAGGATGACATGAGGAATGCCTGCAGTAAAACAGAGAACACATTTTTATCCAGCACGAGTCATTTCATGAAACAAAATCATAAGGATTTGTGGTCTGTAATAATTAGCACTTCCAGAATTTGTGGTCTTATTACAGTAAATATGATTTTACTAAATGTGACCCGTGCTCGCAAAATGTGCCACAATGAGCACAATTTCAAAAATGGGTTCTTAATATTTTCACATTCTCCATTAAAAAAACCTTTTAAAATGATATATGATTTGTTGGAATCTGACAAAAAATGAATGAAGTTGTTGAGAAGAGAGCAGGAAAAATGTACATTTTCATGGATTATTAATACAAAAGGGAATATATGAGAAGGTACACCTGAGAAAACACAATAAAGATTAAAAGTTTAACTTATATTTGTAGCATTGGGATCGCCAGACTAAATCTTAATGAGATCATCATTTTTATAAAAACCTCAAATTAGACCAAAGCTGACATTTTTTATTATTTTGCCTGTATCTTGTAATTAGCTTGTTTACACACAAATGATCCTGCAGTCTGTGGATGTTGCAGTAGCATGAGACTGATCCTGTAACCAGAGCTGAAATTAATAAAAAGATGTTTCCTACACGACTTACCAAAGTCTCTTGCTTTAAAACGAACGTTTTTCAATTGTGCCATGTCATCATCTCCTATGTGTGAGATATTATCTGCAGGAAGAACAGCCACCATGCAGTGAATCTTGTCTTTTAGAGAGGTTTTGCTCTTTTTTTCATTTTTAGGTTTTTCTGGTTTATTCTGCAGAGACAGAGGCATGACCTGATATGTGCTTCTCGGAGGACCTTAAACTCTAAACAAGCAGAACGTATGAAAAACTGCAATTGATATTAGATTTCATGCTAGCTGAATCATATTCATTTCAGTGTTTCAGTATTTCAGTGTTGTGGTGGTTGTGCATCATTTTACTTGATGTTGATTTGATGATCATGTTTAAAATATTAATTAAAAATGTACCATACAACCTTTTTTAATACCATACAGAGATTTTTACATTTCACTAAAGTTCTGTCTTTACCACCACCATGTTGACATGGCTTCAAAATCTCAAACCATTTGTAAACCGATCTGCATTAATCAATATTATTCTTAAGTATAAATTATAACCAACTCTGATGTGATCCTCCAATAGCGCAATGATGTCATCAGTCTTCATCCCATTTTCACTGCCATCTTTCATACCTCTGGTGTCAATCAGTGTGACAGGAAGTTCAGTCTCTTCTATTTTCAGTTTGTATTCTTTTGTCTGGAAATAGTAAATAGTGGTACTGGTAAATAGTAAGTTGTATAAAAGTTTGTTATTTTTTCTGTTTATTTTGTGATTAAAAGAGATAAGGTTAGATCTTCTGGCTAAGATAAAAATATTTCAGATCAAAACTATTGATGAAAAGACAGTCATTCTGTATTATACATAACCCTTTGTAATCATAGCTAGAATTGACAGGAGAATTTCTTTTACCTCCCGAGTAAAACTTTTCCCACTTATTGAACCGGTCAGGGCTCTGCCCTTAATGCGGTCCTGGAAAGAACTTTCCACAGAGTTGATGAAGCTTGATTTCCCAGCTGCTATCGGTCCATACAGAAGAATCCGGACAGTGTTGACCTCTGGCCTCCCAGGCTGCAAACTAGTTAATTTTTTCAACAACTTTTCCTTCATATCATCACTGAAATTAGTACAAAAAATAAATTCAATAAAATATGGGCCAAAAATTAAACATTTTCGAAAATTGTTTGTTTCTGAGGGTGAGTTACTCCAAACACTACCCTTTGTGTGCCTCCATGACTTAGTAACAATAAAACGTAGTGACATTATTTGATAGAGATTGATTATTTGATATTTGATGCTTTGTACTGCACAAACTTTTGATATTTATTGAAAATCTATACATTATATATGGTCTGCACGTCACTTTTTTTAAAGATATAAAGACCAATTGTCACTGTCTTTACAAATTGAGAACTTACCCCCAGTCCATTGACCTCCACGGCAACACTGTTTAACCAAAATGGATATTAGCCAAAACTTTAGAAAAGTCTCACTAATTTATCTAGAGCAATAATCAATGCACTGTGACATACAATCATCACATTTTGTTTAAATGTAGGCAGTCACTCTCAGAGTTGTTACAATGAGTCTGCTGTGATGGCCTGGTTAATTTCATGATGTGGTCATAGTGTGTTAGTTAACTGGAAATAAGAGACTTATACTGGTAACATTAACTTTAGCATAGCGCTTGAATGTCTTCCTTCAAATGGAAAGGTTTAATAAACTGCCGTACATATTATTATGGATGTAATAGAAGATAGAAATAAATTTTATTTCTTTGCTTGGAAGTATATTATGGCTTGTGTGATATCTGCTATGAAAAGTTTGATCACTGTCAAGCTACAGCTAACGTTAAGACTTTGTACAGCTGATATCAGCTCTACTTTATTGTTGCTACAATATCAGTTGTCCAAACTGTAGTAATAGTTACTGCTCATAGGTCAAATGTATAGCCTTTGTTGATATCTGTTGTAATAATTTATACTATACCAATTTGTCCAATCATGTCTGAATGTTTAAAAACTGAATGTTTCTTATATCTTTATATTTCTGTCTAAAGGAGAAAATCACTTACCCAGAGCTGAACTTGTTGTCCCCATTTTATCAAGTGTTTGTCTTTAAAAACTAGCTGGTAAAGATAAAATATTAATATTTTTCATATCATATCAAGTCATCAAAATGATCTACGTGATATATTCAGCAGCACACCCTAACAGCACAACAGCAAACATCGGTCATTTAAAAAACAAAACCCAAATCAAACCTTTTGCAACATTGCTAAATATGTCTCTGTCTCTATTCAGAATACTGTTCAAAAGAACTTTTTATAAGTATAACACGCATTTACTATTTACTCTACTAACAGAAGCAAAGACACAGCGAGAGGCAGAGATGTTTATATATTGTTTATGTAAATGTCATAATATTATTACACAATCATTTAAACTGTTTAACTGTGTATGAAGTGTGAAAACAGAAGAGAAATCTGAATTTATGTCTTACCTGCCAAGCAGTGTAAATGTGTGTGATATGTACTTTGCACTTTAAGTAATGATGTCAGTTGCAATTACTTTCAGTTTTGAATGCACTAAAACTTGATGGCTGCTTTGTAGTAATCAAGATTGTATATATTGTATTGTAGATTGTATGTATCCTGCACCGCAAAATAATGTTTGGAGATTTGACATTAGTGTAAAATATATAAATATGACAGCAAAATGTTTAAATATGTATGTTTATAAATATATAAATATGAGAGGAAACATATATGTGTATGTGAAAGGAGAATGTATGTGAGTTCCAGAATGAATTACGGCTTAATCAGCCCTTCATATAAGAGCATTATCACTAATGTTGAATATAAAGCTGGATGTGCTGCATGGAGCATGTGCTGTCTACTAACTCTGCTCGGGTAAGTGAAGAAATGGCTGTAAAGTTGGGATTGTAAAGTTGGGTTTCAACAACAGAAATGGCTGTAAAGTTGGGATTGTAAAGTTGGGTTTCAACAACAGAAATGGCTGTAAAGTTGGGATTGTAAAGTTGGGTTTCAACAACAGAAATGGCTGTAAAGTTGGGATTGTAAAGTCGGTTTTCAACAACAGAAATGGCTGTAAAGTTGGGATTGTAAAGTCGGTTTTCAACAACAGAAATGGCTGTAAAGTTGGGATTGTAAAGTCGGTTTTCAACAACAGAAATGGCTGTAAAGTTGGGATTGTAAAGCTGGGTTTCAACAACAGAAATGGCTGTAAAGTTGGGATTGTAAAGTCGGGTTTCAACAACAGAAATGGCTGTAAAGTTGGGATTGTAAAGTTGGGTTTCAACAACAGAAATGGCTGTAAAGCTGGGATTGTAAAGTCGGGTTTCAACAACAGAAATGGCTGTAAAGTTGGGATTGTAAAGTCGGGT
Source organism: Chromobotia macracanthus (assembly GCA_036877525.1). Classification (NCBI taxonomy): domain Eukaryota; kingdom Metazoa; phylum Chordata; class Actinopteri; order Cypriniformes; family Botiidae; genus Chromobotia; species Chromobotia macracanthus. The sequence goes on from JAZGTH010000622.1 coordinate 6,095, forward strand.
TTCAACAACAGAAGTGGCTGTAAAGCTGGGATTGTAAAGTTGGGTTTGTAACAACAGAAATGGCTGTAAAGTTGGGATTGTAAAGTTGGGTTTCAACAACAGAAATGGCTGTAAAGTTGGGATTGTAAAGTCGGTTTTCAACAACAGAAATGGCTGTAAAGTTGGGATTGTAAAGTCGGTTTTCAACAACAGAAATGGCTGTAAAGTTGGGATTGTAAAGTCGGGTTTCAACAACAGAAATGGCTGTAAAGTTGGGATTGTAAAGTCGGGTTTTAACAACAGAAATGGCTATAAAGTTGGGAGAGAATTGAAGACTGAATAGTCTCCGTCTGTAATTCCTAGGTTGTTTTACAGGTTTATTTGTGGAGTTTCTCATTTTGTGTCAAGAAGTTCACCATTCCTGTACTTACTAACACTTAGACGCAGACACTCATAAATATACACTTACAATGACGTGACTGTTTTCAGCCTCTCACCCACACAATCAACTAAATAATCGGGGCAAACACCAGCCAGGTTAATAAAACTACACTCCACTAAATAAACCTCCAATAAACGTCCACTAAAATGTGGAGGTTTATGTAATATTAATCTATTGTTGTTACCCAACCATGGGTTGAAAACAACACAGTATTTGTTGAGTACTAAATAACTGAAACTGTTACTGTTCAGTATTGTAACTTTAATGATCATCTCATGTTATCAATACAAAACTGATACAATATTGTTATACAAAATAAATCCCTGTTACCAGCAAAGATTATACATGACAGAACTGTTATATACTGTTATATACCACCACCCTGATCAACACAGAATTCAGCCATAATCTTTCCATATTAAGAAAATATTTTAACATCAGAAATGTATAAACTTCCTTTTCAGTTGTGTGGTAATTCATTGTTTACTCTGTCCTTCATATAGTCATTTGCAAAGTGAACAATGTTTTGTACTGCATCTAAAATCAGAGCATCCATTGTTGTGTTGGTTTTATGTTCCTCATGATAGTTCTTCACAGGGTAGATGTAGCTCACAGGAACTCCCAGTCTGACAGAACACTCCTCCATCTAATGAAGCAAACACAGTTTAATTCAGACAACTCCAGCGGGTTAATAAAGGTCTTCTGAAGTGAAACAATAGAGGTGTGAGAGAAAATGATTCATATTTTTTAACACATTCAACAAAATTAAAACTAAAATGAACGCAAATCTTTGCCCAAAAATGGTGGCACGTCGATCTCTTTCAAACTTATTGGTTCTTGCATGTGAAGATCTTATGAGACCTAGCTATTGCAATTTAAATATGATCGTGTCGTAACTCATAAGACATGGGAAATGCAATTGCAAATGAACTTTGCGTTTTCATTTGACATTTGGCAGATATTGTACGTTCATGTAAATGAAAATGCAAACAATTTGAATTTAAATTGTATCACAACTTTTACACACACAAATATAAAATGCAACTGCAAATGTAATTTGAAGTTCCTTTTTAAAATGGTTCGGAAAACACACTAATAAAAACCTTCCTTTTACTTTGGTAAAAATTTAAGGCACAGTCTAAAAACTCACCCTCTCTTTTACTTTCTTGCTTGTGTAGACCTTCTGAAGATTTGCTTTGACCAGTGGACATGCTTCATCTATCTTGGTCATGATGACGACTTGAGGAATGCCTGTTGTGTAATGAGCAATAAAGAAATTTATATAATAAATGTTCATGTTGAGTTACATTGTATAAAGAAAATTACTTAAGAATGGATATTTTAATTAATCAGTTATCTGAACTCCTGAAACTTCTGTAATTTAAAGCATTTGTGGACCTGAATTAACTGTTGTATAATTCTGCATGACTTACCTAAGTCTCTCACTTTCTTTCGAACTTTCTTCATTTTTTTCATGACTTCCTCTTCAATGAAAGATATCATGTCAGCAGGAAGAACAGACACCAGACAGTGAATCTTGTCTTTCAGACTGGGGTCTTTCTTGTACTTTGAGTCTTCTTCAGAAATTGGTTTTACAGGGTTAAACTGAAGAGACAGAAGTAGAAGCACTACATGTGTTACAAGAATGCGTGTTGAAGAAGAACAAAGAAGCAGAATTTTTAAACACTGACATACTGCATGTATACCACTCTTCTGCAAAACAAAATAATTCAGCAGCAATATCAAAATTAATGTTGCTCCAACCCCACCACCCTCCCACCCACGCAGGTCTCTTTTCACATTATATTATTGTATACATTCTATACATGTTTCCGTACGATTTGTTAGGAATTTTTAAGTTTGTCCAGCAAAGCAGAAGCCTTTATTTGACAAAGCTACTGATTCAAAGTCAACATTCACAGTTTTAAAATGTAGCTGGTAATTTCCTTGTTAGTTACTGACAAAATCACCTCCAGGAAAAGACTCCAGAAAAAAATATTTTCATCAAAAATGAAATATTTGAAGTCTACATTTAGCACACTTACAGTGTAACCACTCTGGGTGCGACCCTTTAAATATTTGATGATGTCACTGGTCTGCATTCCATTTTCTTTCTCAATGCCACTAATGTCAGTCAGAGTGAACGGGTAGAGAGAGTCTGTTTTGTCCCTGAAATTGTAGGTTGTACTCTGTAAAATAAACACAAACATTGTTTAGATTTTTTCTTTAACGCTTATCTTGCTCTGCGAGAAATAAAACAAAGATTTAATGAGTTCTGTCATAGAATTGCATACACTATAAATGTTTAATTGTTTTATCTCTCTCTGTTATGTTAAACTGAGGCAGCAGAGTTTTTACCTTCAAAGTGAAACTTTTTTGGCAACATTCGTTTGAGTTTGCCAGGGCTCTGCTACTAATGTGGCCCTGAAGAGCACTATCCACAGAGTTGATGAAACTTGATTTTCCACCTCCTATTGGTCCATGTAGAAGAATCCTGAGAGTGTTGCCCTCTGCCAAGTGTGTAGGCTGGAAATTGTTCAGTGTTTTCAGAAGAGTGTTTTTATTAGACTCACTAGAAAGAAAAACAAATGATCAAATCGACTGCCAACAGCATTTTATAGATTCTCTAAGAGTTTGCTTTATGTTTACTGTACAGATTGACCTGCATGCAACGTGTCATTTTAAAGCACCCAGCAGGTTCACAGTTTACATTTGAAGTATGACTGCATGTAACGTAAGGTAAGATTTAAGGTGAAATGGTAAGGTCTATTTACACTGTAAAAACGTATGTGATCAATAAATCAACAATGTTTTTACATTAACCCAAATGTAAAATAAAAACTTAAATTACACAATTACATTTTTTTCCCCCAAAGTTACAACAAATCAACATGGTCAAAATTTTATATTGTAAGTTCAAATGACTTGTAGAGCCAATTTGATTAAACGTAAAATATAAAACAGCAAAAAAGTTTTACAGTGTATGTTTACCACAGTCCTTATTTTACTAAAAACTGCCCCTTACAAATCTCTTTACAAATTCAGGGAATTCCATGACTTGAAAATGCCTCAGCAGAGAAATCTGTTTTAGCACTTTACAAAAGCATTTTATCCAGTAAGTTTTGTGTTTAAATAATAATAATAATAATAATAATACATATTAATTATATTACATAATAATACATATTATATAAATATTAGTGGCAAATTAGCATGTGAATTGCAGGACCATTTTCATTCTGTATGACTACACAAATAATCTGGAGTCAGCGATTTCTCAACACAAATTGTCTCACAAATTTTCTCAACATGTTTTTTGCATCCTCCAGTAAATCTGGGACTGAATGGACTGAATGAAAGCTTCTTATCAAAAACACGAATCAGTTTTGACTCGAATTGAAATGATATTACTATGTATTGTTATTGTATTGACAAAAGAAAAAGACACAGTGTAACACTATTGATAGTGCTGGAGCAATGGTAAATCAAACAGCTTGTGTTTGTTATACAAAAAAATGAAATGGTAGAAAACCATGATAGACCAATCAGAATCAAGTATTCTAGAAAGCAATGTAATAAGGATGTTTTCAGAGCTTACCTCCAATCCACTGACCTCCATGGCTTGTCATACTCTGTTTATAATCAAAATATTAGTAATATTTTAAAAATGACATTTTTGCTATAATTCACAGTTGTAGTAAGTCTGAATGGCATGAGACATAAAGACAATTAGTGTCATTAAACTTCATCGGACAGGTAAAAACTTTATGGGCCATATAAGAATAAATGAAGTAAAAATTCTACATCACAACAGCATCACAACAATAATGTTTTTATTTGCTGTCTTCTATTAGTAATAGCAAAGTATGGAGAGTCTAGGCACAATTTCTGTCCCAATAAGAAAATCTCCTACCTACAGATGGAGGAGGAGTAGTACGGGAAAAAAAATGCCATATCCAATTCATCCTAGCCTTTTGTCTTTATAATCTTGAATAGAAAGAGTAATTGTTAGCATAAATGTAGAAAAGACAACAAATAACAAAAATCTGCCATTGTAATATTTATTAATATAGTGTTCTGGCTCCTCCAACATTATCTTCATTTAAGAGAATTTAAGTCTTTGGCTTGTACAACAAATTGTATCTGTTAACATTAACACACAATGACCTAAAATTGATTGATCGAATGATCTATCGCATTAACTAAAATGAACAAAGACGAATAATGAATATTAAGAATATTTTATTCATTGTTAGTTCATGTTAACTGAGGTAGTTAACTAATGAAATTTTATTGTTGTCATACTCATCAGCTGAAGTGCCCTTGTGCTCCATCAGAGCACTCTTAATACATTTCATACAATTAAACATTTTAATTAATCTGTTTTATTAATCTGTCCTAATCTGCTTGACATATTGTTATAGTACAATAGTACTATATCTGTAGTCTTGGTAAAATCATGATTTGTATGTACACTTATAATGTCATTAAAATATTTTGTCCTACCTCCAAGTCAGTCTAAATGTGTCTGATGATCTCCTCTTGCTGTTGAAAACACAACTTGCTTTATCCAGAAATTAAGTGACTACATTTAAAAGCATTTACTTTCAGTTTCTTGTTCTCTGACAGCTCTTTTGTGTGCAACATTTCAATAAACAATAATAACAATCATTTAAATTCTTTGTAACTTGCGTCAGGTGATTTACAAGCATGTTTCTCTCATTTTTTGTCCTCTTGGAATTCTTCTCTGAAGAAATGTGTCAGCTGATTTACAGAAAGATTTCTTCGCTTCATAGATTATATTCATCACATGAACATGACATAAAACGTTTGTATATTGTTTGTTTGTGAGAAGTTTTTTTTAAGAATTATTTTCTAAATAATTACTTCTTGTTCAGCAGACCATCTGAAAGCTGCTTACAGTGGATTACATTTATATTCCCAGCATACCTTCATATAAAATGCTTGACTGGGTAGGAGGCTGGAATGATGCAATGTGCCCTGTCTTTGCCATCACTATTTCAAGCCGCACTCCATAGACAGCCTCATTAGTTCCTTGTTTGGTCACATATATGTACTTCTTGGTTCCTTAGTTTCTTTTTCGTGTTCATGTTAAGGTGTGTGTTGAATCAAATCTATTGTAGAAAACTGTTTGTAAACCCATTTGCATTAATCAATATTATTCTTAAGTATAAATTATAACCAACTCTGATGTGATCCTCCAATAGCGCAATGATGTCATCAGTCTTCATCCCATTTTCACTGCCATCTTTCATACCTCTGGTGTCAATCAGTGTGACAGGAAGTTCAGTCTCTTCTATTTTCAGTTTGTATTCTTTTGTCTGGAAATAGTAAATAGTGGTACTGGTAAATAGTAAGTTGTATAAAAGTTTGTTATTTTTTCTGTTTATTTTGTGATTAAAAGAGATAAGGTTAGATCTTCTGGCTAAGATAAAAATATTTCAGATCAAAACTATTGATGAAAAGACAGTCATTCTGTATTATACATAACCCTTTGTAATCATAGCTAGAATTGACAGGAGAATTTCTTTTACCTCCCGAGTAAAACTTTTCCCACTTATTGAACCGGTCAGGGCTCTGCCCTTAATGCGGTCCTGGAAAGAACTTTCCACAGAGTTGATGAAGCTTGATTTCCCAGCTGCTATCGGTCCATACAGAAGAATCCGGACAGTGTTGACCTCTGGCCTCCCAGGCTGCAAACTAGTTAATTTTTTCAACAACTTTTCCTTCATATCATCACTGAAATTAGTACAAAAAATAAATTCAATAAAATATGGGCCAAAAATTAAACATTTTCGAAAATTGTTTGTTTCTGAGGGTGAGTTACTCCAAACACTACCCTTTGTGTGCCTCCATGACTTAGTAACAATAAAACGTAGTGACATTATTTGATAGAGATTGATTATTTGATATTTGATGCTTTGTACTGCACAAACTTTTGATATTTATTGAAAATCTATACATTATATATGGTCTGCACGTCACTTTTTTTTAAAGATATAAAGACCAATTGTCACTGTCTTTACAAATTGAGAACTTACCCCCAGTCCATTGACCTCCACGGCAACACTGTTTAACCAAAATGGATATTAGCCAAAACTTTAGAAAAGTCTCACTAATTTATCTAGAGCAATAATCAATGCACTGTGACATACAATCATCACATTTTGTTTAAATGTAGGCAGTCACTCTCAGAGTTGTTACAATGAGTCTGCTGTGATGGCCTGGTTAATTTCATGATGTGGTCATAGTGTGTTAGTTAACTGGAAATAAGAGACTTATACTGGTAACATTAACTTTAGCATAGCGCTTGAATGTCTTCCTTCAAATGGAAAGGTTTAATAAACTGCCGTACATATTATTATGGATGTAATAGAAGATAGAAATAAATTTTATTTCTTTGCTTGGAAGTATATTATGGCTTGTGTGATATCTGCTATGAAAAGTTTGGTCACTGTCAAGCTACAGCTAACGTTAAGACTTTGTACAGCTGATATCAGCTCTACTTTATTGTTGCTACAATATCAGTTGTCCAAACTGTAGTAATAGTTACTGCTCATAGGTCAAATGTATAGCCTTTGTTGATATCTGTTTAATTTATAATTTATACTATACCAATTTGTCCAATCATGTCTGAATGTTTAAAAACTGAATGTTTCTTATATCTTTATATTTCTGTCTAAAGGAGAAAATCATTTACCCAGAGCTGAACTTGTTGTCCCCATTTTATCAAGTGTTTGTCTTTAAAAACTAGCTGGTAAAGATAAAATATTAATATTTATCATATCATATCAAGTCATCAAAATAATCTACGTGATATATTCAGCAGCACACCCTAACAGCACAACAGCAAACATCGGTCATTTAAAAAACAAAACCCAAATCAAACCTTTTGCAACATTGCTAAATATGTCTCTGTCTCTATTCAGAATACTGTTCAAAAGAACTTTTTATAAGTATAACACGCATTTACTATTTACTCTACTAACAGAAGCAAAGACACAGCGAGAGGCAGAGATGTTTATATATTGTTTATGTAAATGTCATAATATTATTACACAGTCATTTAAACTGTTTAACTGTGTATGAAGTGTGAAAACAGAAGAGAAATCTGAATTTATGTCTTACCTGCCAAGCAGTGTAAATGTGTGTGATATGTACTTTGCACTTTAAGTAATGATGTCAGTTGCAATTACTTTCAGTTTTGAATGCACTAAAACTTGATGGCTGCTTTGTAGTAATCAAGATTGTATATATTGTATTGTAGATTGTATGTATCCTGCACCGCAAAATAATGTTTGGAGATTTGACACTAGTGTAAAATATATAAATATGACAGCAAAATGTTTAAATATGTATGTTTATAAATATATAAATATGAGAGGAAACATATATGTGTATGTGAAAGGAGAATGTATGTGAGTTCCAGAATGAATTACGGCTTAATCAGCCCTTCATATAAGAGCATTATCACTAATGTTGAATATAAAGCTGGATGTGCTGCATGGAGCATGTGCTGTCTACTAACTCTGCTCGGGTAAGTGAAGAAATGGCTGTAAAGTTGGGATTGTAAAGTTGGGTTTCAACAACAGAAATGGCTGTAAAGTTGGGATTGTAAAGTTGGGTTTCAACAACAGAAATGGCTGTAAAGTTGGGATTGTAAAGTTGTGTTTCAACAACAGAAATGGCTGTAAAGTTGGGATTGTAAAGTCGGGTTTCAACAACAGAAATGGCTGTAAAGTTGGGATTGTAAAGTTGGGTTTCAACAACAGAAATGGCTGTAAAGTTGGGATTGTAAAGTCGGTTTTCAACAACAGAAATGGCTGTAAAGTTGGGATTGTAAAGTCGGTTTTCAACAACAGAAATGGCTGTAAAGTTGGGATTGTAAAGCTGGGTTTCAACAACAGAAATGGCTGTAAAGTTGGGATTGTAAAGTCGGGTTTCAACAACAGAAATGGCTGTAAAGTTGGGATTGTAAAGTCGGGTTTCAACAACAGAAATGGCTGTAAAGTTGGGATTGTAAAGTTGGGTTTCAACAACAGAAATGGCTGTAAAGTTGGGATTGTAAAGTCGGGTTTCAACAACAGAAATGGCTGTAAAGTTGGGATTGTAAAGTCGGATACAATATTGTTATACAAAATAAATCCCTGTTACCAGCAAAGATTATACATGACAGAACTGTTATATACTGTTATATACCACCACCCTGATCAACACAGAATTCAGCCATAATCTTTCCATATTAAGAAAATATTTTAACATCAGAAATGTATAAACTTCCTTTTCAGTTGTGTGGTAATTCATTGTTTACTCTGTCCTTCATATAGTCATTTGCAAAGTGAACAATGTTTTGTACTGCATCTAAAATCAGAGCATCCATTGTTGTGTTGGTTTTATGTTCCTCATGATAGTTCTTCACAGGGTAGATGTAGCTCACAGGAACTCCCAGTCTGACAGAACACTCCTCCATCTAATGAAGCAAACACAGTTTAATTCAGACAACTCCAGCGGGTTAATAAAGGTCTTCTGAAGTGAAACAATAGAGGTGTGAGAGAAAATGATTCATATTTTTTAACACATTCAACAAAATTAAAACTAAAATGAACGCAAATCTTTGCCCAAAAATGGTGGCACGTCGATCTCTTTCAAACTTATTGGTTCTTGCATGTGAAGATCTTATGAGACCTAGCTATTGCAATTTAAATATGATCGTGTCGTAACTCATAAGACATGGGAAATGCAATTGCAAATGAACTTTGCGTTTTCATTTGACATTTGGCAGATATTGTACGTTCATGTAAATGAAAATGCAAACAATTTGAATTTAAATTGTATCACAACTTTTACACACACAAATATAAAATGCAACTGCAAATGTAATTTGAAGTTCCTTTTTAAAATGGTTCGGAAAACACACTAATAAAAACCTTCCTTTTACTTTGGTAAAAATTTAAGGCACAGTCTAAAAACTCACCCTCTCTTTTACTTTCTTGCTTGTGTAGACCTTCTGAAGATTTGCTTTGACCAGTGGACATGCTTCATCTATCTTGGTCATGATGATGACTTGAGGAATGCCTGTTGTATAATGAGCAATAAAGAAATGCATTTATATAATAAATGTTCATGTTGAGTTACAGTGTATAAAGAAAATTACTTAACAATGGATCCTGTAATTATTCAGTTATCTAAAATCCTGAAACTTCTGTAATTAAAAGCATTTGTGGAATTATACAAGTGTTATATAATTCTGCATGACTTACCTACGTCTCTTGCAATCTTTAAAACTTCTTTCATTTTGTATATAACATCATCATCATCTTCCATGAAAGATATCATATTAGCAGGAAGAACAGACACCAGACAGTGAATCTTGTCTTTCAGACTGGGGTCTTTCTTGTACTTTGAGTCTTCTTCAGAAATTGGTTTTACAGGGTTAAACTGAAGAGTCAGAAGTAAAAGCACTACAGGAATTCAACATTTAAATATTGTATGCATGCCGCTCTTCTGCAAAACAAAATAATTTAACAGCAAAGCCGGAATTTCAAATTTAAGGCTTATCCAACAACACACCCTAACCCCTGTAGGTTTCTTTTTACATTATAATTACTATATACGTTGTATACATGTTTCCTTACGTTTTTTTGTAGAAATTTTTAAGTTTGTCCAGCAAAGCAGAAGCCTCTGATTCAAAATCAACTCAGTCATAACTTTCAAATGTAGCTGGTAATGTCCTTGTTAGTTACTGACAAAAATCACCTCCAGGAAGACTCATACAGTGCTTAAATGAAATATTTGAAGTCTACATTTAGTACACTTACAGTGTAATCATTCTGGATGTGACCCTGTAAATATTTGATGATGTCACTGGTCAGTATTCCATTGTCTTTCTCAATGCCACAAATGTCAGCCAAAGTGAATGGGTATGAGGAGCCCGTTTTGTCCATAAATTTGTAGATTTTACCCTGTGAAATAAACACAAACATTGTTTAGATTTTTACTTTAAAACTTTTCTCACAAAGATAAATAATAAATAAAAATGATTTAGTGAGTCATTTCATACAAATTGCATACACTTAAATTGTTTAACTGTTGTATCTCTTATATTATATTAAGCTCAGGCAGCAATTTCTACCTCCAAAGTGAAACTTTGTCCCAATTCATTTGCTGAATTTGTGAGGGTTCTGGTAGTAATGCGGCCCTGAAGACAACTATCCACAGAGTTGATGAAGCTCGTTTTTCCAGCTCTTATTGGTCCATGCAGAAGAATCCTGAGATTGTTGACCTCTGGGTTCCCAGACTGGAAATTGTTTAGTTTTTCAAGTAGAGTATTTTTATTAGCTTCGCTAGAAAGGGGAAACACAAATGATCAAACAATCTAACAGTAAATTGTATATATTGCTGTATGTTTACTACAACTTGTGTTTTTAAAGCAAAACATTTGAAGTATGACTGCATGTAGCTTACAGTATGTTTTAATCAAAATGATAAAGTCATCTGAAGCAACCACAGGCCTTATTTTACTCATAAACCAAAAACGCCCCAGCAAATCTTTGACTCAGTAAAGAAACTATAATTATAATATTTGTTTTTATTGTAAAGTTTGTGTTGTGAGCATATAGTTAACATTCTGATCTATCCATGTCAGCATTTAAAAATAACTATAACCTAACATTAAGCCCAGAAAACATATTTTACAAACTGACACTCAAATGCAAGAACATGCAATAAAGAGAGAAAATATGAACAATTTGAATTTATTTTAGTCATTTATAAAAACGTGTTTATTTTGCACATTTAAAGGAAGATAAAGATAAAGCACAAAATCTTCTCAACAACATCTTACCAAACGCATTTGATCTAGTGACAAGTGTTGTGTGTTAATACTTGTACGTGAATATTAGTGGTAAATATGTGAATATGTGAATAGTGGTAAATAGTGGTGGACAGTACCAGATTCAATCTGTATTGACTCTGCACATCTACAGTTTGGATTTAGCATTCTTTTCCAAGAACAGAGATTGTTTTTTTGATTAAATTCACCTTTTAAAAATACATAAAGTGTTGAACAGTAAAAACCAAACCTCATTAAATACATAAATTAATAGAATTCATGTAAATTAAATTTCATGAGTAATTACGTTACTTAATTATGTGAGAAGAGAAAGATGCATTACAATAATACAGAAAAACTATGTAGGAAATAAAATAAAAAAAGTTTTGCTGGGCCATTGGTCAATTAAACAGTTGATAATTGTGCACAAATATTCAACAGTAACATGTCTCGATTGATCAATCAGAATCAGCTACAGAGAGACATGCAATAAGAATCTGAATGTGAAAGAAATGTTTGAATAGCGTTTACCTCCAATTCATTGATCTCCATGGCTTATCATACTCTGCATTTCAAAACAGATGATAGTAACCTGTTTAAAATACATCTGAAAATGTATTTTTGCTACATTTTACAGTTGCAAGTGAACAGTTGCATGTCATTACACTTCATCTGACACATAAATGTAATATGCTCAAAGCTCTGTGTTATATTTTCAGGTCAGAGTTCAAAGTGTTTAAATTTGCTATATTTTATTGTAATAAAAGTGTGGATTGTCTTGTATACACACACACTTTCTGTCCTGATCAGAAAATCACCAACCTGGAGAGGGAAGAGGAGGAGGAGGGCGAGAAAAAAGACGCCTCATTCCAGCAACGACTTTGTCCTTATAATCCTGTATTGAGATGAAACAATTAATCTTGATTATTGTAAAGCTAATTTGAAAAACACAATATAAATAAGTATTGATTATTGTTAAATGCATTTTTAAATATTCATTTACATAATTAAAATGTATAGAATGTACAAGATACATTTTGTCATGAATTAATCTGACCCCTCATTGTTCACACATATCAGATCTGAAACTGTAGACTGTTTAGTTTTTATCTTTTGGTGTTTCATACATTTAACTTTGAATTTCATGGCATTTGTCATTTTCTAAACCCGTCTACAACTAATCATTAAAGAAGCACATTTTAGAAAAGTCCTACCTGCAAATCAGTCTGAAAGTGTGACAGTTTTGTTCTCGGTTTCTCTGGTTCTCTGACTGAATTCAACAGGAGTTACTTTCAATTTTTCATATCACCGTCTCTTGTTATCTGATGGTCCCTTTGTGCTGTGAACCACAAAGTTCAAAACCTTTTACACCATTAAAAAACATCTACCAAATACCAAAATTCTCCTACAGCTTTAAAATGTATGAGCAAGTGTCTCTCAAGTCATTGGCTGATCAAACTGAGATAAAAATATTTTTTTTTGTTTAACATTTCTCCTTAATTATTCTCCATCCCCTTTTTTCTTTTATTTTCCTATTGTGTTGTCTTTTTATATTCTGTCCTACTATGATCTGTTCTATGTTCAAATTAAAACTAATAAATAAAAAGGACCCCAGAGCATAATCAATAAATCAAATAATCAGAGGCCCAAGAATTTCAAGCTACAATACCATTCTGATTTGAGTGAATGTTAAGTGAAACTAATGGCCATTTCTATCCTTCTTCATCTTAAACGTTTTTCACTGAAACAAATCACACACACAACCATAGTACCTGCAACTATTGTCATTTGTGTTAAATGTATATAAATATGTTTGTAATTGTCATGTTTTAATGTTTTTCATATTGTATGAGAGTAAATGATTGGGTCTGTAACAAGGGCACTTTTCTGATAGCTATATGAGCAAAAAAGAAACTTCTAACACATAAAAGCAGGATTTAAAGAACTTTTCCTGATTATTTTTATCAGCTGCATACACAGAGCATTTGTACTCTGTTGATTGTTGTAATATGACAAATCTTACAACTTAACAGAGACTGTTTACTGTATACAGTATTACTTATTCTACTCAAAAGTTAATGAAAACAATGTAACAATTTAGTGAATTCAGAAAATTAATTTTGGTGTTGGTGGGGATCACCTCGTGTAAGTTCTTCACAGGGATGAAGCTCATAGGAACTGCCAGTCTGACAGAACACTCCCCCATCTGAGACCAAACACGATACTTAAATAGCCCTAAAGTCTTCTTTAACTTCTCATATACACAGTAAATATAGTCTCACCATTTTATCTCTTCTATTCTTCTGCTTCTGTAGACCCTCTCAAGAGTTTCTATAACTAATGGACTGCATCCACACTGGTCATGATGACGACTTGAGGTATATCTGCAGTACAGTGAGGAACTTATCAAATACTTCACATGCTATTAAGATGACATCTGTAAATCACAGTACATTTGTAGACCAGAGAAGCTATTCAGTTTTGTTGAAACTGCAGTGGATTGTATCAGCTCTTGTGATCTGTCGTATCAGTCCTGATAAGAGAAGATTTGCTGGAATCTTTTAACTGGTTTTAACAGGTTCTGTCTTAAGCTACACTGAACTGTTAAACACACACACACCTTAAATACAAGACCACAGATTTATGTTCCTATAAGTGAATAAAACTAGACTATTGATGATTTCTACTAAAGACTCATGCTTTTCTCTGAATTTCTCACATTTGTTTAAAGCTGCAATCCATAACTTTTTTGATTAAAAATAAATGAAACTGTAGCAAGTGCATAACAGATCAGTGTTCAACATGGTCCTACCTCAATTCACAATGGTAGGTTTGTAATAATGATTTATAATTTGAGCTGTCGGGTCCACTTTCCTGGGAAATGTCAGTTTGGCTTCATTTGACTTCAACAAACGTAAAATATATATAAAGTAACAAAATTTTCAGTTTTATACAGAGGTGGCGATAGAGAGGCAAACGTTACAGATTGCAACTTTGGTCTACATTATAAACTCACAGTGTAAACTGCAGTCTCCAGTCTCACGACATCCCAAACACCAATATTTAATCATTCATTAAAGATGATATTAAAATGATTCTTCTGGGATTTCGATTGGAGGTAAAGGTTAGAATCATGATGTTTTGATAGTTTTACAGCACAGTGTGAGTGTATATTAGTATTATAATCATAGATATCTCTGAGAAAAATATTTGCAGATTGATGTAGATTGATCCCAAAAATGTGAACACTGATTTTGTGATGTGATCAAAACATTCCTCTTGTCTAAGCATCCTGACTAGCTACAATAACATCATTTTTAACCAGTGGAGTGAGTTTAGGACAGGTCAAACAATGTTCTGATAACTCATTTTTTTATTTAATTTTTTCATTAAAAATAAAGCATGTTCTTTCATAAACTTTCTTTCATAATATTTTCTGCAGCTTCAGGGACTCTTCTTCTAGTTCAGGAAAGTTTATTGAGAAATTCAGCCTTCTAGTTTCTGTAAACTCTGTAAACTAAAGAAAGTTCTGAAATCTTTATTTTCAGTCACTACATTGTGAATGTATGAACAACAGGTTGATTAAATTTAACAGCATTCTTTATATTAATGTCAGTTGATCTGTGAGAACATCTAGAGAAACCAACAATTAAACTACACAGACATAATTTACTGTAACATGATCACAGCTCGATGTAACATGATCGGAATGAAAACAACATAAAGAACAACAGATCAGAACTGGACTCGCACTAGATTTATTTATTTATCTTCATCATTTGATTTAAGTTGGCAGCAGGTCACAAGGCATAAACATGTTATTGTGAAGAACTTACGTTTACCACATAAAAGCACAATAATCTGAGAATCCATAAAAAAATTAAAAAGCAAACTTTTGAAATATGTGAACATTTTTATCTTCTATAAAACATTTGTCTGATAATTATTATAATTATTAGTTGTATACTAGTGTACACAACTAAGCAAGTGTGCACATTGTTTGCAAAAGAAAAGATTTATCAACATCATCGACTTGAAGTTACAATGTAGATGCATGAAACGGTAACAATACATGAACAATTAACTGTAACCAGTATATGACAAATATTACATGAGAAATGAGGATTAAAAGGTAGAGGAGGACAGAAAGTGTGGTACATGAAAGAAAGATGGCATTAGAGACTGGAAAAGAGACCCAGTGGTCACTGGAGTGACCTCCAAAATACAAACATCTCAGCCAGTAATCTTTACTACCAGCACATCAGTGGGCTTACAGACTTACAGACAAAAGGGAATACAGAGGAGATACACAACAAGGAAAGTTTCTTCTGGCAAGCAAATGTAGCGGAGACATACATTTCCAGTCTCACCTTTTTAAATGTGACCTATCAAAAATTTCAGCTATCATATTCAGCTTTCAAACTGCTCAAGTTTTTCTCTGCTTTTATTCATTGTCTTCCTGGTCCTCCACAAAGTCATTTGCAAAGTTAATAATGTTTTGTAACGCCTTTAAAATCAGAATATCTGTTTTGGTGTTGGTGGAGTCCTCCTCATGATAGTTCTTCACAGGGTAGATGTAGCTCACAAGAACTCCCAGTCTGACAGAACACAACTCCATCTGTGAGACCAAACAGCACTTATATAGAGAAAGTCTTCATTAACTTGTTAATGTTAATGTAAGATAAAATGTATTTGGTGTATACAGCTGGTAGAGAACTAATGCAGAGAATAAAGTCCCACCTGATCTACCACATAAAATTAACAAACTTTTCTTAATCACCAGTTAATAATGTTGTCACCTGGAAAAGCGATTGTAAGACGGCAGTTTCAGGTGGTCTTTACATATATCCCAAGTCAAAGTTTTTTAAACAGGTTTCAATACACACCTTCTCTTTAATTTTCTTGCTTCTGTAGATCTTCTCAAGATTTCCTTTAACCAGTGGACATGCTTCATCTACCTTAGTCATTATAACGGCCTGAGGAATGTCTGGGGAGAATAAACAACTCATTATTTTGAAATAAGGCTTGTTGTCACATGACGTGACTTTTGTGCTGCTGATGCAATGCTCTACTAACTGAGCTACAGGAACACTGTATTGTACTGCATTATCACACTTTTATTGTCCGAGTTGACTCTGACAGGTGGGGGTGAAACTTTAGGTTGATTTAGTCGTGTTAAAATATTTTTGACTAGAATAAGTCCAGATGTTACCACAGGTAACACACTTTTGTAGTTAACAGGCTAAGCATTTATATAATGCATATATGGGTATAAAACAACTTACTCATGTCTCGCGCTTTCCTTCGAACTTCTTTCATTTTTCTTATGACATCATCTGTCACGCCTGATATTTGGTTAGTGGGAAGAACAGACACCAGACAGTGAATCTGGTCTTTCAGACTGGGGTTTCTGATGTACTTTGGGTCTTCTTGTTTAATCGACTTAACTGGGTTAAACTGAGGAGACACAAGCAATAATTAATATACTACCTGAAGGTGTGCTGTTGTATCTGCCAGTTAACTGGCAGCTACCAACTCCAGCCACTTGAGGCATCCTCACCTTAATACTGATCATTTACATCTTTCTCCCTTGTCATCACTCCCTGTATATCCCCTCCAATTCTCACATTCATGATTTCCTCTAGTTGCATTACAAAGTAGGATTTGCCTTTTATTGGCTTTACTGTTTGGTTTATTGATTACACTGGTTTTTATCTCTGCTGTTTATTTCTGTCTCTGCCTGTTGATCCTGACTCTGTGTTCGAACTCCGAAATGGACCCCTACACCTGCATACACTATTTTCTACATTATTTCACTACTTGAAGGAGTGAATGAACATTAGTGACCAAATTTAGACATTGACTGTGTTGCAAGGGATGCGGGCAACATGCGGGAATTCATTCAGCGTGAGCCGATGAGTAGTAGTCATTGAGTGAACATCGGTTGTACACAAATTCTAATCAGATGTAAGCATCTTTATGCCCTGCTCACTTCGTAGAGCAGAGCCCTTGATGTGTGAACTCTGGAAGTAATAGCGCATCGTCTCATAATGTAGCTGTTTTAAATGCATCTGGCAAATGAAGCAATGAAAAACGTTTTCTTCTGGAACATCTGTTCATGTTCCGTCCTCTTCCTGTGGTGCTCTACAATTTGGAATTGGAATTTGGAATTCGCTCCCTATTGCAGTAACCTATTATGACATATTGCAATATGAGATTGCATGAGTGCACGCTATAATGTCCACTATGAATTTGCCTGGTTCATTACAACTGCTTTATGGGAAAACCTGAAAAAAATCTGAACTGCTAAAGACCATCTGAAATGCTCTAATATATGCAAGACACCTTTGCACAGAAAATTAAGTCTGAAGAATAGCTGCAATTTTGTCACGTTAAAGTAGTGTTGTTGTGAATCAGCATTCAGCTGTATTTTCTCCCTCATTTCTTTCTGTTTTGCTTTTATTAAAATCTTCTGCTTGCATGTGAAGATTTCATATTGTGAATCTGGAAATGTTGATTGCTCATTGAGGTTTGTATTGTGCCATCTGCCCAACTAAAGAACCTGTTGGCCACTGTGGGCTCTTATTATTTCTTTGAAACAGCAAACAAAAATAACATTATGATTTAAATTACCTGGTAATTGCTGCTGATTAAAAATAGAAAAAAGCATTTAATACACTTACAGTATAATCATCTCTGATGTGACCACCTAATATTTCGATGATGTCATCTGTCTGTATCCCTTGTGCAGCTTCAATACCCATGATGTCAATGAATGTGAAGGGGTAGAAAGAGCCTCTTGTGTCTTTCTTCAGTTTGTAAGTTTTACACTGAGAACAAGAGTAAGTGTTTAAGATTTTAGAAGTTCTTCTCATCATAAAAATAAAACAAAAAATATATATTTTTGTTATAGATAATGCAACATTTATTAAACTGGTTGTGAATTTTATCCCATTGCATATACAATTAGACAGCAAGTGTTTCTACCTCCAAAGTGAAACTTCTCCCAAATTCATTCGCTGAATTTGTGAGGGCTCTGGTAGTAATGCGGCCCTGAAGACAACTATACACAGAGTTGATGAAGCTTGATTTTCCAGATCCTATTGGTCCATGTAGAAGAATCCTGAGACTGTTGACCTCTGAGTTCTCAGGCTGGAAATTTTTAAGTGTTTCTAGTAGAGTGTTTTTATCGGACACACTAGAAAGGGGAAATACAAATTATCCAACAGCATCCTATAGACAGTGGAGTAGTTTGCCGTATGCAAACTTTATAAATTCACTTACATGCAACTTGTGTTTTAAAGCACACAGCAGTTTCACAATTCACATCTCGAGTATGTAAGTTACAGTATGTTACAGTATGTAAGGCAAAAAACGTCTCTTTAACATTGTTAAACAGAGTTTAAAGCACTAAAATCTCTCTAGAAATTCTCTCTATTCTCTCAAAACCTTTTTATTAGCACTTTACCAGAAGGAAGCATTGCATTTGAATAATAATAAATGAATAATAATACCAAGTGAATTATTAGTGTGATAAGGGAATTACTGGTAAAGTAGAAGAATAAATAAGCAAAATATTAGTGGCAAATTAGCATTGGTTTACATTAATCATAGTACCATGTTTTCTATGCATTTTGTGATAATGACTGGTTAAGAGATGGTTGACCTATCAAAATTATGTATTCCAGAGAGTAAGGTAATAAGGATCTTACAGCAAAACAAATGTTTAGTGCTTACCTCCAATCCACTGACCTCCATGGCTCATCATACTCTGTTTAATCAAAACAGATATTAGTGACATTTTTTAAAAATTTTGCTATTATTGGGCATCTGTTCTTTAAAGCCAAGGTGTCAATACACTTCATCTTACAAAAAAACCCCAAACAAAAATAAAATCACAAAACAAATAACATTTATTTTTAATAAAGTAATTTAAACACAGTCAAATTTCTGTATCATATTTTAAGGTCAATTGGTGAAATCATTTTCTATTAGTTAAAGTGTGGATTGTCTTGTATACACACACACTTTCTGTCCTGATCAGAAAATCACCAACCTGGAGATGGAGGAGCAGGTTGAGAAAAAAGACGCCCCATTCCAGCAACGACTTTGTCCTTATAATCCTGTATTGAGAGAAAACAATCTTAATTATTGTAAAACTATTTTGAAAAACAATATAAATAAATATTGATTATTGTTTTTTTATATTCATTTACATAATTAAAAATGTTTAGAGTGAAGAAGATACAAACAGATGTTTATATTTAAATTACATCTTATAGCAATAGAAAACGTCTCACTGAGAAGGGAACTGTCTGGCTTGACGCTATGGGGAATGCAATACCAACTATGCCATGCCAAGAAGAGCGACTGCCACATGGTTTATGTTGACGCACAAATCACATAGGCATTTACTCAACTCTACTCATGCACTGGGGTGACAAAAATACCACTCTCAGGGTGGATGCCTAAACGCGAGGCCTTGTAATAACCATACTGGACACTCAGAGAGGTGTTCGGCGTGGGACTTAAACCCAGGTCTTCCGAAGCGCTATCCCAATGCGCTAATGGCTCAATGCAGATAATGGCTCAAGGGCCTATGTCTTTGAGAGGGTCGGCTAGCGCAAACGAAGGCTGCCAGCCTGTCACAATTGGAGCAGGGACCCTCTGTAGCAAGGGTACCGACACTCAACCCCGAGGACGATATCCAAGGGAAGCTAGCAGAAGAGTTGGCTTCTACACTCAGAACAGTGTCCTTGACCGAGCTCTAATGAGGCCAGGCCTTCCTGTCCTGTAGGAGTGCAAGGCTACCTATGGGACTCAGTGCCTGGCCAGAGGTGGCAGGACCGGCCGCCGTGCTAGCACCACAGGAGCGGGGGACCTCTGTAGTGAGGGTACCGAAACACTCAGACCAGAGGACCGATGCTCGAGGGCAGCTGAGGGCTTCAGCCACCAAAGGAATGGAGGAGAACCAGGGAACGGAGGAGAGCGTGCAACTCGATCCCAACCCCAGAGAACCAGTGCATAAGGGGGGCTAGTGACAGATAGCTACTCTTATATATCCCCCAAGGAACGCTGCTCTTTCAGCGAGCCCTGTGGGGAGCATAGGGCCCTCCTAGCCTGGGTGTTAGCCCAGCTCACCCTGGGCCAGAGCAGCGGAAAACAGCCATCACTGCCTGCAGTAACTGGCCCTGATGGGGCTCTGGGGGGAGCGGGAAGGGCATATCAACAAGCCTGCTCTATGCTCACCCGTGCCTCAGGAAGGCAAAGCTCTCATGGGAGTGGAGGACCTCCTGCAGTGGAGGTGCAACTGTACACTGCCCGGAAAATAGCAGTCAGACAGGAGCCAGCTGATCGCTAGCTGCCACCGTCTAACACACTATTTTCTTTGACAGCCGGGAGGTGGAAGGCTGAGGACCCTATATTTTCATAGCCCCTCTCCACCACAGAGGGAGAGTGCCACTCTGCCAACTATTTTTGACAAAGAAATCCCCATATCAATTGCCAAGAGAGCAGAACCCCTGAGAGCTCAGCAGTAGGGCTGAAAAATAACACCAGGGGACCCCGCCCTCATTCAAGCCGGTCACAAGGGATAGCCGGCTTCTCGTGCCAGCGAAACATGAACCGGCCACGGCTCCACACATGCAGGCTCACCCACGATCTCGCCTCACAGCCACATCCAGCAGGATGATATCTGACAGATCAGAGAACGCCAGAGAAAGCTTCTCTGACTCCTTAGGACCCCGCGAAAGGGCCTCCAACGAGCCTAAGCAATGACGAGAGCTCACCTGGACAGACAGCCAGACAAGAGCGAAATTTCTCCAGCGGGAAGCCCTCGTAATATGCGCCCTCAGAAATATGAGCTACAGAAATCACAGACACGGAGGCAAGCACTTTCTGAAGTTATTCGCAGCTGGGTCTATTATTAGAGCTTCAACACGAGAACAACAGACCAACAGCTCCTGAAGACACAGAAGTTGATGTCATGCTCTACAGGTGCCCTGATATACCTGACGTGCATTACAATGAATTCAGACACCCGTCACACAGAAGGCATTCCCCATAGTGTCAAAACCTGACGCACTGTCGAGTTCCCTCGAAAGGGAAACACGACACACTCATGGACACAATTTGACATCTCGGTTTCTCTGGTTCTCTGTGACTGAATTCAACAGGAGTTACTTTCACTTTTCATATACCGGCTCTCTTGTTATCTGATGGTCCCTTTGTGTTGGGAAGTTCAAAACCTTTTACACTATAAAAAAAAAACATCTTCTACCAAATACCAAAATTCTCCTACAGCTTTAATTTTTAAAAAAGTGTCTCTCAAGTCATTGGCAGAAGAGACTGAGATATAAAACAAAATAAAAACTAATAACAATAAACAATAAATAAAAAAGGACCCCAGAGCATAATCAATAAATCAAATAATCAGAGGCCCAAGAATTCATTTCAAGCTACAATACCATTCTGATTTGAGTGAATGTTAAGTGAAACTAATGACCAGTTCCATCTTCTTCATTTTAAATGTTTCTCACTGACAAAAGTCAAACACACACACAACCATAGTACCTGCAACTATTGTCATTTGTGTTAAATGTATATAAATATATTTGTAATTGTAATTTATTTCTTGTTTTCATATTGTATGAGAGTAAATGATTGGGTCTGGAATGAGGGCACTTTTGTGATAGAAAGCTGCATTTTAAGAATTTTAAGAACTTTTCCTGATTATTTTTCTCAGCTGCATACACACAGAGCTTTTGAATTGATTGATGTAATGTATTATGACAATCTGACCACTAGCAGAAAGCTGCAATCCATAATTTTTTTTTTTTTAAATAAATGAAACTTTAGCAAGTACATAACAGATCAGAGATTAAAACAGTCCTACCCCGATTCACAATGGCAGGTTTATAATAATGATTTAATTTATAATTTGAGCTGCCGGGTCCAATTTCCTGGTGGTAGTTTTACAGCACCGTGTGAGTGTATATTAGTATTGTTTGTTGTTTGATTTTGGTATCTGACAGAGCATTAGGTGGTGACTGACATCCCACTTAACAAGCAGATTGAGATGAAAATACTCCATTTTTAATCATAGATAACGCTGAGAAAAACATTTGCAGATATACACAGACGGATCCCAAAAATGTGAACACTGATTTTATGACGTTATCAAAATATTTCTCTTGTTTAAGCATCCTGACTAGCTACATTTTTTAACCAGTGGAGTGAGTTTAGGACAGGTTTATCTGAGGGTGCGATTCTGGAAACCTTTCTGAAATTACAAATTATCAATCTGAAGCAGATCATTTAAAATCTTTTAATCTGAAGCAGGTCATTTAAAATGTTTTATTAATCCATGACATTTTTATACAAAAAAATCAAATAATCAACATAGCAGCTTTTATTCTGGTAACTGGTAATACTCCTTCACTGCTGTGACATAGATTGACGTAGACTTTGTGAAACTTTGGCCTTACATTTATTACAAACAAAGACCGAGCAAGAGCCATAAACATCAAATAACCAGAACATGAACATTAAAAACAGTAAAAAGCCGCTAAAAACAGAAGTCTGTGAGTTTATGTCTTACCTGTAAAGCAGTCTGAATGTGTGTGCGAAAAGTGTTGCTTTCACTTTGCAGAACATATGCTGTTTTATGCAGTTTGAGAAGATGATTTCAATAGCAGTTACTTTCAGTTCTGTCCAGTTCTGACCACGCCTTCTCCTGTCCTGTGACACACACACACACACACACACACATATATATATATCATCAAACAAATTTAAATATTAATCAAAGATAACACAAGTAAACACAACATGCAGTTTTTAAATGAAGGTTTTAATTATGAAGGGAAAACAAAATACAAACCCACATGGTTCTGTGTGAAAAAGTGCTTGCCTTGCTTCGGTTGTCACTGGTCACAAACCTTGAAGCTTTGGTGTCATGGCTAACATCACTACAGGTAATCATTCCAAACATGAAACAAGGTCCAAGGGCAAAAACAAAGAATAATCCAGAAAACATGGACAATGGTCACAAAAACACAGGAAATTAAGGAAACAAGGAATTATTCTGCAAGATCATTTACATGAAGATTTATTCTGGAACACTCACACTTCAAAATTTATATGACTGAATGATTGTTATAAAAACCAATCACATTAAGGTTTCCTTTCCTTCATAAGTGTATTAAATTCTTCCTGCAGTTCCAGTGAAATCTTTCTCAGAATAAAGTTCAATGGGTTTTATACTTCAATAAATAAACACAGAATTTATTTAAGGTTCAACACGATTGTTTATTAAACTCATGTTCTAATGGCAGTATTTTTAGGTAACTGGTTTTACTAGATTTCTTACTAGTTTCTTTAATTCTCAGTTACAGTGCATAAAGAAAATTACTCAACAAGGGATTATCTGAACTCCTGGAACTTCTGTAATTAAAGGCATTTGTGGACCTGAACTAACTGTTGTATAATTCTGCATGACTTCTCGCTTTCTGTCAAACTTCTTTCATTTTGTTCATGACATTCTCATCCACCACAGGTATCATGTCAGCAGGAAGAACAGACACCAGACAGTGAATTTTGTCTTTCAGACTGGGGTCTTTCTTATACTTCTTGTTCTTTAAAAATTGGTTTTAATGGTTTAAACTGAAAATACAGAAGTAGAAGCACTACATGTGTTAGAAGAATGTGTGTTTAAACATTGAAATATTGCATGCATGCCACTGTTCTGCAAAACCAAATAATTTAGCAGCAATTTCAAATTTATGGCTGCTCCAACACCCCCCCCCCCCCAAGTCTCTGTTCACATTGTATCCTTACATTTCTGAACGCATTTTTAAATTTGTCCAGCAAAGCAGAAGCCTCTGATTCAAAATCAACGATAGTCATAACTTTAAAATGTAGTTGGTAATATCTTTGTTAGTTACTGACAAAAATCATACAGTGCTTAAATGAAATATTTGAAAAGTCTACACTTAGTACACTTACAGTGTAACCACTCTGTGTTACGATGAAGGCTCCCGTACCGCTTCTGCCGAACCATCAGAGGGAACCATTACCTGAGTACTGATCTCTCTCCGGACTACACTTCCCATAATGCACATTCCCAGGGCTGATTACTTCCTGTCGCACCTGTACCCAATTAACTCCTGTATATAAACCCCTGGCTAACGCTCACATGTTGTGAAGTCTAGTTTTTCCCTGGCTAACATTTCTGAATGGGTTTCCCTTGTGTTTTGGATTACCTGTTGCTGCCTTGGGTTGTTTACACCGTTGTGATTTTGCTGCCTGTCATGGCCTTTTCCTGTTTACCAATACTGATTTGCCTCATCTTTGATATACCTGTTTGCAAGTGTTTGACTCTGCCTGTTGTGTTAACGCTCAATAAATCGCTGCCACCGTCTCTGTGTCATCGTTACAGTCTGGATGTGACCCTGTAAATATTTGATGATGTCACTTGTCTGTATTCCTTTAGAGAAGGAGCCTCTTTTGTCTATAAATTTGTAGATTTTACCTAAACACAAACATTGTTTAGATTTTTTGTAAACACTTTGCTCACTAGGAGAAATGAAAATGATTTAATGAGTTCTGTCATATAAATTGCATAAACTTAAATTGTTTTATCTCTCTCTGTTATATGAAGCAGAGTTTTTAACTCTAAGTGAAATTTGTTAAGCAACAATTCTTTGAATTTGTCAGGGCTCTAGCAGCAATGTGGTCCTGAAGACAACTATCCACAGATCTGATGAAGAAAAATTTAAAAGAATTTAAATACACACAGAGCTTTTGTTAATTGTTGTAATGTATTATGAGAGAAATCTGACCACTAGCAGAGACTGTTTACTGTATACAGTATTGTTTATTGTACTCAAAGGTTATTTTAAACAATGTTACAATTAAGGACACAATATTTTGTACTGCATCTAAAATCAGAAAATTAATTTTGGTGTTGGTGGGGATCTCCTCGTGTAAGTTCTTCACAGGGATGAAGCTCATAGGAACTGCCAGTCTGACAGAACACTCCCCCATCTGAGACCAAACACGATACTTAAATAGCCCTAAAGTCTTCTTTAACTTCTCATATACACAGTAAATATAGTCTCACCATTTTATCTCTTCTATTCTTTTGCTTCTGTAGACCCTCTCAAGAGTTTCTATAACTAATGGACTGCATCCACACTGGTCATGATGACGACTTGAGGTATATCTGCAGTACAGTGAGGAACTTATCAAATACTTCACATGCTATTAAGATGACATCTGTAAATCACAGTACATTTGTAGACAAGAAAAGCTACTCAGTTTTGTTGAAACTGCAGTGGATTGTATCAGCTCTTGTGATCTGTCGTATCAGTCCTGATAAGAGAAGAATTGCTGGAATCTTTTAACTGGTTTTAACAGGTTCTGTCTTAAGCTACACTGAACTGTTAAACACACACACACCTTAAATACAAGACCACAGATTTATGTTCCTATAAGTGAATAAAACTAGACTATTGATGATTTCTACTAAAGACTCATGCTTTTCTCTGAATTTCTCACATTTGTTTAAAGCTGCAATCCATAACTTTTTTGATTAAAAATAAATGAAACTGTAGCAAGTGCATAACAGATCAGTGTTCAACATGGTCCTACCTCAATTCACAATGGTAGGTTTGTAATAATGAGTTATAATTTGAGCTGTCGGGTCCACTTTCCTGGGAAATGTCAGTTTGGCTTCATTTGACTTCAACAAACGTAAAATATATATAAAGTAACAAAATTTTCAGTTTTATACAGAGGTGGCGATAGAGAGGCAAACGTTACAGATTGCAACTTTGGTCTACATTATAAACTCACAGTGTAAACTGCAGTCTCCAGTCTCACAACATCCCAAACACCAATATTTAATCATTCATTACAGATGATATTAAATTGATTCTTCTGGGATTTCGATTGGAGGTAAAGGTTAGAATCATGATGTTTTGATAGTTTTACAGCACAGTGTGAGTGTATATTAGTATTATAATCATAGATATCTCTGAGAAAAATATTTGCAGATTGATGTAGATTGATCCCAAAAATGTGAACACTGATTTGTGATGTGATCAAAACATTCCTCTTGTCTAAGCATCCTGACTAGCTACAATAACATCATTTTTAACCAGTGGAGTGAGTTTAGGACAGGTCAAACAATGTTCTAATAACTCATTTTTTTATTTAATTTTTTCATTAAAAATAAAGCATGTTCTTTCATAAACTTTCTTTCATAATATTTTCTGCTGCTTCAGGGACTCTTCTTCTAGTTCAGGAAAGTTTATTGAGAAATTCAGCCTTCTAGTTTCTGTAAACTCTTTAGGTGAGTACACTTACCAAATTATGAAGTTGTATATATGCAGATTAATTGTCTATAATTGTTTGTCAAATTGTTTATGCATTTTAGTTTAAGTCTTTATAAAGATAGAAAATTTGATATTGGAAGATATTACGTCACAAAACTGAATGAACAGTAAGTTGTCATTAAACACTGTTTTTTAGTAAATATAAAAATAAACACTGTCTTTGTTTCTTTTTGTGTTTTTCAAGGAATCATTTTAATAAAACTCTTGGAAAAGTATTTCTCCAGGTTTTCTAATAGATTGAGGCTCAATTCTCAGATTGTTACTGACACACAGAGAACAATATGGAGGAAGTTCTGAAATCTTTATTTTCAGTCACTACATTGTGAATGTATGAACAACAGGTTGATTAAATTTAACAGCATTCTTTATATTAATGTCAGTTGATCTGTGAGAACATCTAGAGAAACCAACAATTAAACTACACAGACATAATTTACTGTAACATGATCACAGCTTGATGTAACATGATCGGAATGAAAACAACATAAAGAACAACAGATCAGAACTGGACTCGCACTAGATTTATTTATTTATCTTCATCATTTGATTTAAGTTGGCAGCAGGTCACAAGGCATAAACATGTTATTGTGAAGAACTTACGTTTACCACATAAAAGCACAATAATCTGA
Source organism: Chromobotia macracanthus (assembly GCA_036877525.1). Classification (NCBI taxonomy): domain Eukaryota; kingdom Metazoa; phylum Chordata; class Actinopteri; order Cypriniformes; family Botiidae; genus Chromobotia; species Chromobotia macracanthus. The sequence continues at coordinate 33,395 of JAZGTH010000622.1, forward strand.
GAATCCATAAAAAAATAAAAAAGCAAACTTTTGAAATATGTGAACATTTTTATCTTCTATAAAACATTTGTCTGATAATTATTATAATTATTAGTTGTATACTAGTGTACACACTTAAGCTAGTGTGCACATTGTTTGCAAAAGAAAAGATTTATCAACATCATCGACTTGAAGTTACAATGTAGATGCATGAAACGGTAACAATACATGAACAATTAACTGTAACCAGTATATGACAAATATTACATGAGAAATGAGGATTAAAAGGTAGAGGAGGACAGAAAGTGTGGTACATGAAAGAAAGATGGCATTAGAGACTGGAAAAGAGACCCAGTGGTCACTGGAGTGACCTCCAAAATACAAACATCTCAGCCAGTAATCTTTACTACCAGCACATCAGTGGGCTTACAGACTTACAGACAAAAGGGAATACAGAGGGGATACACAACAAGGAAAGTTTCTTCTGACAAGCCAATGTAGGGGAGACATACATTTCCAGTCTCACCTTTTTAAATGTGACCTATCAAAAATTTCAGCTATCATATTCAGCTTTCAAACTGCTCAAGTTTTTCTCTGCTTTTAATTATTGTCTTCCTGGTCCTCCACAAAGTCGTTTGCAAAGTTAATAATGTTTTGTAACGCCTTTAAAATCAGAATATCTGTTTTGGTGTTGGTGGAGTCCTCCTCATGATAGTTCTTCACAGGGTAGATGTAGCTCACAAGAACTCCCAGTCTGACAGAACACAACTCCATCTGTGAGACCAAACAGCACTTATATAGAGAAAGTCTTCATTAACTTGTTAATGTTAATGTAAGATAAAATGTATTTGGTGTATACAGCTGGTAGAGAACTAATGCAGAGAATAAAGTCCCACCTGATCTACCACATAAAATTAACAAACTTTTCTTAATCACCAGTTAATAATGTTGTCACCTGAAAGCGATTGTAAGACGGCAGTTTCAGGTGGTCTTTACATATATCCCAAGTCAAAGTTTTTTAAACAGGTTTCAATACACACCTTCTCTTTAATTTTCTTGCTTCTGTAGATCTTCTCAAGATTTCCTTTAACCAGTGGACATGCTTCATCTACCTTAGTCATTATAACGGCCTGAGGAATGTCTGGGGAGAATAAACAACTCATTATTTTGAAATAAGGCTTGTTGTCACATGACGTGACTTTTGTGCTGCTGATGCAATGCTCTACTAACTGAGCTACAGGAACACTGTATTGTACTGCATTATCACACTTTTATTGTCCGAGTTGACTCTGACAGGTGGGGGTGAAACTTTATTTTAATTTAGTCGTGTTAAAATATTTTTGACTAGAATAAGTCCAGATGTTACCACAGGTAACACACTTTTGTAGTTAACAGGCTAAGCATTTATATAATGCATATATGGGTATAAAACAACTTACTCATGTCTCGTGCTTTCCTTCGAACTTCTTCCATTTGTCTTATGACATCATCAGTCACGCCTGATATTTGGTTAGCGGGAAGAACAGACACCAGACAGTGAATCTGGTCTTTCAGACTGGGGTTTCTGATGTACTTTTGGTCTTCTTGTTTAATCGACTTAACTGGGTTAAACTGAGGAGACACAAGCAATAATTAATATACTACCTGAAGGTGTGCTGTTGTATCTGCCAGTTAACTGGCAGCTACCAACTCCAGCCACTTGAGGCATCCTCACCTTAATACTGATCATTTACATCTTTCTCCCTTGTCATCACTCCCTGTATATCCCCTCCAATTCTCACATTCATGATTTCCTCTAGTTGCATTACAAAGTAGGATTTGCCCTTTATTGGCTTTACTGTTTGGTTTATTGATTACACTGGTTTTTATCTCTGCTGTTAAATGATTACATTTCTGTCTCTGTCTGTTGATCCTGACTCTTCTACTGAATTTAGACATTTGAGTACGTTGCAAGGGATGCGGGCAACATGCGGGAATTAATTCGGTGTGAGGCGATGAGTAGTGCCTATTCTTTGAGTGAACATCGGTTGTAGCCATGCTGGACAAATTCTAATCAAATGTGAGCATCTCTATGCAAATTCCTGCTCACTTCATCCCTTGATGTGTGAACTCTGGAAGTAATAGCTCATCGTCTCATATTTCTCGTATTTAAAACAGCTACATGAGCTGTTTTAAATACATTTGGCAAATGGAGCAATGAAAAACGTATTGCTCTGGAATGACCTCTTCCTGCGGTGCCCTACAATTTGGAATTGGAATTTGGAATTCACTCCCTATTGCAGTATCCTATTATGACATATTGCATTATGGGATTGCATGAATGCACGCTATAATGTCCACAATGAATTTGCCTGGTTCATTACAACTGCTTTATGGGAAAACCTGAACTGCTAAAGACCATCAGAAATGCTCTAATATATGCAAGACACTTTGCACAGGAAAATCAAATCTGAAGAATAGCTGTAATTTTGTCACTGCATTTTGAATCAGCATTCAGCTGTATTTTCTCCCTCATTTCTTTCTGTTTTTGTCAGGGTCCTGGCTTCCTGTTTCTGAGTTTCTAGATTATCTTGCCAGGATCCTGACATCCCCTGTGTTTAGTGTCAGAGCGTGCTGTTTGGATCCTGACTCCTTCTAGTCTTGGTTCTTGTTTCCTGGAGTCGGGATCTGAACTCATGCTCTGGGTCTTGTCTTGTGTGAAGCACATGGCCTCTGTTTTGTTTACATTCGCCATGTGCTCTCCGGTCGTGCGTCTTGGCCTTGCCCCCTTGTTCTCTTGTCTAGTTCGCGCTCATGTCAAGCACCTGTTAGTCTTTTGTCTGTGTGCTGTTTAATGCCCCCGTGTTCTCTGTCTTGTGCCGGTTCGTTTTTGCATTTTGGTCTTTGTACCTTGGCTCGTTTTGTATCATGGTCTTGTATTTTGGTAATGTGAATTTTGCAATGTGCATTTTCATCAATTGTTACTTTGTGATCCTACTGTCTGTCTAGTCGTGTTTTTCGTTCGCTGTTTTTTGCTCCGTTTTTTAGGAGATCTTAAGTTCAGTTTAAGTCTGTGTTTGGTTATTGTTTTGCCCCCTCGTGGGTTCTTGTTTTGGTTTTTGTTAAAGACTTTTTTTCTGTTTAACGTTGTCTGCGACTGGGTTGTTTTCTCCCGTACCTGACAGTTTTGCTTTTATTAAAATCTTCTGCTTGCATGATTTCATATTGTGAATCTGGAAATGTTGATTGCTCATTGAGGTTTGTATTGTGCCATCTGCCCAACTAAAGAACATGTTGGCCACTGTGGGCTCTTATTATTTCTTTGAAACAGCAAACAAAAATAACATTATGATTTAAATTACCTGTTAATTGCTGCTGATTCAAAATGGAAAAAAGCATTTAATACACTTACAGTATAATCATCTCTGATGTGACCACCTAATATTTCGATGATGTCATCTGTCTGTATCCCTTGTGCAGCTTCAATACCCATTAGGTCAATGAATGTGAAGGGGTAGAAAGAGCCTCTTGTGTCTTTCTTCAGTTTGTAGGTTTTACACTGAGAACAAGAGTAGGCGTTTAAGATTTTACTTTAAAGCTCTTCTCATCATAGATATAAAACAAAATATTTTTGTAACATACAATTGGACAGCGAGTGTTTCTACCTCCAAAGTGAAACTTCTCCCCAATTCATTCACTGAATTTGTGAGGGCTCTGGTAGTAATGCGGCCCTGAAGACAACTATCCACAGAGTTGATGAAGCTTGATTTTCCAGATCCTATTGGTCCATGTAGAAGAATCCTGAGACTGTTGACCTCTGAGTTCTCAGGCTGGAAATTTTTAAGTGTTTCTAGTAGAGTGTTTTTATCGGACACACTAGAAAGGGGAAATACAAATTATCCAACAGCATCCTATAGACAGTGGAGTAGTTTGCCGTATGCAAACTTTATAAATTCACTTACATGCAACTTGTGTTTTAAAGCACACAGCAGTTTCACAATTCACATCTCGAGCATGTAAATTATGTATGTTAGGCAAAAAATGTCTCTTTAATATTGTTAAACATAGAGACAGTGCAATACAGAGACTATGAATTTATGTAGGATTTTTTTTGCTGGGGTCATAGTAAATTACACAGTTGGTGGTCATTGTAGAAAAATATTTAACAGTAGAATGCCATGGTTGACCAATCAAAATCAAGTATTTCAGAGTTTATAAATTACAAATGTTTAGTGCTTACCTCCAATCCACTGACCTCCATGGCTCATCATACTCTGTTTAATCAAAACAGATATTAGTGACATTTTTGAAAATGTTTGCTATTACTGCCTCCTGTTAGTAAAAGTGTGGATTGTCTTGTATATATGCACAGTTTCTGTTTCCCTTCAGTCGGTCACGTATGACGTCACGACAACGTACTGACGTATGGGGTCTCGCTCGGGGGCCCAATCACCTTCGAGTAGTAGAAAACGCGCCAATGAACGTCGGCCCGAGAGGACAGAGCCAATGAGCATTGGGCCAAAGGATTCGCGTGCCGAGGCGCGCGCTTTATAAGCGAGTATAAAAGCGGCCGCAACTCACTTTCATTCAGATTTGCTTCGGAGCGCATGCGCGCTGTTCGCGTTCACTCCACTATCGCCTTTGAGTTCTCCAGCGTCTGCTGCGTGTGACGCAATCAGCGGGTTTCGCTCGCTCCGGCGGCGGACCTGCTTATAAAAGGGTGAGCCCGAGGTGATGCAGGAGCTGCGTTTGGTGACTGAACTTGCCCTCTGGGTGAAGGCAGTCACAACGCAGGCCCTCGGCCAGACGATGTCCACCTTGGTGGTCTAGGAGTGCCTTCGCTGGCTAAATCTTGTGGAGATGTGGGACACTGACAAAGTTCTCTTTCTTGATGCCCCCGTCTTCCAAGGTGGCCTTTTCGGCGATGCTGTCGAGGGCTGTGCCCAGCAGTTCTCAGCAGTTCAGAGGCAGACGGAGGTCGCCAGCCGCGTTCTACACCTCCACGCAGCCTGACCCCCATCTGTTTATCGCTGAGGGCGCCCCCTTGCTGCACCGGCTCCGTCGTGGACTGAGGCTGCCCCTCATCCCCGTCGTAGAGCCGGCCGCAGGAAGTAGACGCCCGCTCTTTAGGTCCCTGATAAGCCCTCCAGAGGGATGACTAAGCGACCCTGAGAGAACTGGCCTGGGCTGCAGTCCTTTCCCTGGACGAAGGCCTGCGTTCCCCAGCCCATCTCGTTGGCTCCTCAGGACGATTACACTCGGCTACGCGATTCGGTTTGTCAGGCGCCTGCCCAGGTTCAGAGGCATCTTCTCTACCCTGGTGGTAGAAAGCGATGCTTCGGTCCTGTGAGCAGAGATTGCAGTCCTCCTGGCGAAGGATGCAATAGAGCCGAACCTTCAGCCCTTGGTTGGACATTGCCTTTCTCAGGCCGGGTGCCCTTAGAACAAGTGTCCGGGCATGTTGTTATGACAATAGATGCCTCCAGGATAGGCTGGGGCGCTGTGTGCAGTGAGCAGGCGACTTCGGGCTCCTGGACAGGATCTCGATGCCTGTGCACATCAATTGTCCGCTGTTTTACACCCTGTCCGAGGCTTCCTCGGCACAGACGTGTTGGCACACAGCTGGCACCGGGGCCCACGCAAATACGCGTTTCCCCAGTGAGCCTCCTTGTGCAGACTCTGCGCAAGATCAGGGAGGACAGGGAGCAGGTCTTGCTGGTTGCGCCATGTTGGCCCACCCGGACCTGGTTTTCAGACCTGGAAGACCCTGGAAGATTCCTCTGAGGAAGGACCTTCTGTCTCAGGGGTGAGGCACTTTCTGGCACCCGCGGTGGCCCTTGGATGGGACGCGGAGGACCTGAGTGACTTACCCCCGGACGTGGTGGATACCATCAGAGGTGAGGGCCCCTTCCACCAGGCGGACTTACGCCTGGAAGCGGAGCCTCCTTGCTGACTGGTGGTCTTCCCGTGGAGAAGACCCCCGCACGTGCCCGATCAGCTCTGTGCTTTCCTTTCTGCAGGAAGGGCTGGAACGGAGGTTGTCCCCTTCCGCCCTGACCTTCTTATAGGTAGTACTGCCTTGTCAGTCTAGACCTCATCTCCACACGTTACCTCCTTTGTGTGGTCTCCGCAGCGCCCCTTTCCCTCGTAGGGGGCGCTTTCCCCAGTGTTCTCGTGGCATCTCAAGAGAGGAAGGAGTTAAACTTAAAATAAAAAATAAAGCATTCTACAAATGTACGGAGGCAGGGGAGCTGTCGTACAGAGGGCTAGGAATGCCAGTACACGCCTTGCCTGCGAGTACTGGCATTCCTAGCCCGTAACGTGGGTCGGCTTGCGGCGTTTTCCACAGGGATCCCATATGTCAGTACGTTGACATAACGTCTTGATTACGTATGTAACCCTCGTTCCCTGAAGGAGGGAACGGAGACGCTACGTTCACTTGCCGCAAACCCGATTCACCGCTGATTGGCCGGGAGACATTTCGGCTCCTCAGCACAATCTGAATGAAAAGGAATTGCGGCCGGCTTTATACCCGCTTCCGGGTGGGCGCGCCTCGGCACGCAAATCCTTTGCCCCAATGCTCATTGGCTCTGTCCTCTCGGGCCGATGTTCATTGGCGCGTTTTCTACTACTTGAAGGTGATAGGGCTCCCAAGTAAGACCCCATACGTCAGTACGTTGACGTAACGTCTCCATTCTCTCCTTCAGGGAACGAGGGTTACATACGTAACCAAG
>JAZGTH010000667.1:0-15285 GCA_036877525.1 Chromobotia macracanthus
CAGACTGTCTGAGGACGAGCGTAGACGAAGGTTCATCAACAACCTCTGCTTTTATTGTGGTGAACCAGGTCATCATAAGTCACAGTGTCCTCAAAAGACCCGGAGGTCCCTCACAGCACAAGACCGGGTGAATGTGGACACCTTTTCACAAAATCCATCTAAAGTCTTCACATTACCCGTACAGATTTCTACCGAAAGTGGTTCTTTTATGTTGACAGCATTAGTAGATTCCGGCGCCGCTCTCAACCTCATCAACTCTACTCAACTCTAACTTCTATCGACGCTTCATTAGGAACTACAGCTCTATTGCTGCACCTCTCATCTCATTACTCAAGGGAAAACCCAAGAGGTTGTCATGGAATGCTTCCGCCAATGCAGCCTTCCAAAAGCTCAAGACCAGCTTCACGACGGCCCCCATCCTTAAACATCCAGATCCAGAACTCCCCTTCATTGTGGAGGTCGATGCTTCTGACTGCGGGATTGAAGCCGTGCTCTCTCAACGTCACGGACAACCTCCCAAGCTTTTCCCGTGTGCCTTCTTCTCTCGGAAGCTAACCCCCACTGAGTTTAATTATGATGTGGGAAACAAAGAGCTTCTGTCAATGAAGGCTGCCATGGAAGAGTGGAGACATTGGCTCGAGGGGGCAGCTCATCCTTTTCAAGTTATCACGGACCATAAGAACCTTGAGTATGTCAAGTCTGCTCGACGTCACGATTCCATTTTACAGTCACTTATCGTCCAGGCTCCAAGAATAGCAAGGCAGATGCACTATCCAGGCGCCATGATCCCCCACGACAGAACTACAATCCTGAACCCATCCTGCTGAACTCTGAACTTACTTCCTGTTTGGCATCTATATAAACCTTGCTGCCACATGGCCATGTTGCGAAGTATTGCCAGCTTAACACCTGACTACTAAGCATTCTCTTTTACTGCCTGCTTACCTGTGATTTACCTATTGTTTGGTTCTCGTTTTCTGATTTTTGCCTAGCCCCTTTGTTTGACACCTGGATTGGACTGTCTATGTTTATTACGACCCTTTGCCTGTACTTTCGACTTTGATTATGGATAACCCCAATAAACATCCGCAACTGGATCCTGCTTCAGTTTCTGCATCAGCCCCCTTACATTAGTAATCCACTGTAAATGTATAGATTAGTTTTATGATAGATGTGTGTGCTTTTTGGATCATTTTGTGCCTAAACATATATATATATATATATATATATATATATATAGAAAATAAGTACTATATATCTGACATGAGGGTAAAGGAATTTTAGTTTCAGGGTGAATTATTCATTTATCTACCAAAAAGTGAATAATGCCTCATAGGGACTTCTCAAAATTACATCGTTGTTTTTACATCACTTTATTAAAATGAACCATACCATCAAACCATTTCAATGGTACCTGAGATTTTTGGAGTGTGTCCTAGATATGCATGCTCTTTGTGTCTCTGTTCACTCAGTGTTCACTCTGTTCTGTGTGTTGTGTATAAGCATAAAAATAATTTGTTCCTGGAAAAGCTACACTGTTGTTAAAAACCTGTGCTACTGTCACGTAACAGAAAAATGTAGTCTACTTTAAATACAACCGTTTAAATATTGTATATTTATATTATACTTATATATAAATATATTATTTGACGACAGTGAATAATGATCAATTCTAACTGGCTTACGGAACATGGTCATGTACTGCTTGCTGTTGAGGTTCCAGTAGCCCCAGTTGGTTCTGTAGCCATGCAGTGTGGCATACTCCTCATGGTTGTATGCTGGCTCTGTCCCAAAGGTGTCAATCACACGAATGTGACACCTACAGAGACAATAAAAACAAACATGACAGAAAGAATAAGAGCTTGAAACAGCTTGTTAAACTAAAAGGACAATGTTTGTCAGATTTATCAATATGATAAAGTATGCTCAAAATTTTAACAAAATTAAGTTTAAGTTGATTTATGTCTTTAAAAATATCTTTAAAATTAATAGTATTTCTCTCTTGGAAAAAATGAACGATGAGTATTGATGACTTATCCTGCAGAGTTACTTTTGGTCATTTATTTTTGTTGGGTTATGAACTGAGCTCTTACACATTTCAGAATGCAGCTATGTGTGAAGTCCAGGTTGTGCAGCAGGATGCGTCTGCGTTCATGTACTGCGTAGAGTATGTCTCTGGTCTAAGGGGGGCTTGTCTGTTGTGTTAAACTGAACTTAAACTGAAACTGAAAAACTAGACAACAGTCTTTGTGTTGTTGTTGTAGCAGCACACATACTGCACAATTGAGCAAAGAAAAGGCAAAAGCCTTTCAAAAGATCTTTGCCAAACGTTAGCCCTAACCAAATGCTAAAAAAAGTGAAAGTGAAAAACTGGCAGTTGTTTGTTGGGCTTTGCCACAAATAAGCAGCTGGCTGTTCAAGTCAGTGTCAGAAATCAACTTTTTAATGAGGAAGCTATTTTTCCCACTAGAGTTTATTTTCACATTGTGTTTTAACTTGAGTAATCTGGAGAGTGAAAATTTGCTGGAATGAATCAAAACTCATTATTCATTACAACATAATCCTGAAATTCGCCTCATAAATAATGGAGAATATTTGTGTCTCACTGTTTACACTACGACAGCCACATGCATAATGCATTATAATTATTAAAACCAATTAGAGGCCATTCTTCATTTGCCGGTGGTAAAATGTCTTCACTAGCTAGATCTGTCTTTTGTGTAATAAATCAATGTAAGATTTGCTTTTAAGGTTATAATGTTTAAAGGACAATGAAAATACTGTCTGTTTTCTGTTATCTATTTTGTAGAATTTGTGAAGAGTCTTCACACATCTTCATCTCCTTTATTATAGGAGCACAGTTCCGGTTGTCAAGTTCTAAAATGTCATGTAAGCATCATGGTCCATATAGCGCATAAGTCCATGTGCTATATGCCAAGTCTTTTGAAGCCATACATTAATTTTAATTGTACTTAAATTTCTTTAGGTACAATTCTTTAGGAATTGTACCAGTTCTTTAGGAGCGTAAAGGTGACCTTTCAGATCTTACCCATAATAATGAATGAAGTCACACGAGTCACACGCATGCAGTGATAACAGCTTCATTAATTATAATACGAGCCATCAATTATTCCTGACCTTACTGCTGAGGAAATAAGACTCTAAACTGTGATACATTTTCATCGCCTTGCTCATGTAAAAACACTCATTGCAGAGGATAGTACATTTGGATATATTTTGGTGTATATTTGGAGTATATTTTATCTGTTCTGTTTCAGCTATATTCACAATGCATAAAATATTTTAAATATATATTATAACCATTTTTAATCATACTTGGTACAGTGTATTTGAAGATAAAACACTATTACATTTTCCCTCTCTAATATTTTTATTTTATTCAAGCAATATTACTCATTTAATCTACTAATTTGATGACTTCTGGTACACTTCAGTCTTGCAATGCTCTTGGGAATTTTAATATCATAATATTCTTGCAGTTTTGACTTTATTCATCATGGCTCATGGTTGTGCCAAGTGGTTGTTGGTTAAAATTATTATACATTATTCAATAATACAACCCCAAATCAGAAAAAGTTGGGACAGTATGGAAAACACAAATAAAAAGAAAGTAGTGATTTCTAAATTTACTTTGACTTGTATTTCATTGCAGACAATACAACAGCACATTATTTAATGTGTTCCTCATGATTTTTATTGTTTTTTCTTCAAAAAAACAAAATTCCTATTTTGGTTCTTGTAACACATTTCAAAAAAAGTTGGAACAGGAGCAATTTAGGGCTAGTAATCAGGTAAATTGGTTAAATAATGATGTGATTTGAAACAGGTGATGTCAACAGGTGATTGTAATTATGATTTGGTACAAAAGCAGCATCCAAGAAAGGTCTAGTCCTTTAGGAGCAAAGATGGGCCGAGGATCGCCAGTTTGCCAACAAATACGTGAGAAAATTATTGAAATGTTTAAAAACAATGTTCCTCAAAGAAAGATAGGAAGATATTTGCTTATTTCACCTTCAACAGTGCATAACATAATTAAAAGATTCAAGGAATGTGGAGGAATTTCAGTGCGTAAAGGACAAGGGTGCAAGCCTAAGCTGAACAACCGTGCTCTCCGATCCCTCAGACGGCACTGCATCAAGAATCGTCATTCATCTATAAGCAATATCACCACATGGGCTCAGGGCTACTTTGGCAAACCTTTGTCAAGTACCACAATATGAGTTACATCCACAAATGGCAGTTAAAACTGTACTGTGCCAAAAGGAAGCCCTATGTTAACAGTGTCCAGAAGCGCAGTCGACTTATCTGGGCTTGGAGGCATCTGGGATGGACCATCACACAGTGGAAACGTGTACTGTGGTCAGATGAATCAGTATTTCAGGTATTTTTTGGGAGAAATGGACGCTGTGTGTTCCGGACCAAAGAAGAAAAGGATCATCCAGACTGTTACCAGCAACAAGTCCAAAAGTCAGGGTCTGTCATGGTATGGGGTTGTGTCAGTGCCCTTGGTAAAGGTAACTTGCACTTCTGTGGAGCACAATATGCTGCCTTCAAGAAGACCTCTTTTCCAGGGATGTCCATGCATATTTCAACAAGATAATGCAAAACCACATTCTACACATAAAGTCATGGCTGCGGAGGAAGAGGATACAGGTACTTGACTGGCCTGCCTGCAGTCCCGACCTGTCACCAATAGAGAATGTGTGGCGCCTTTTGAAGCGCAAAATGCGACACACGAAGACCCCGTACTGTTGCCCACCTTAAGACTTGTTTGCAGCAAGAAAGGGACCTGAAACACTTCACTTGGTGTCTTCAGTCCCTAAACGTCTTTTTAAGTGTTGTGAAAAGGAATGGCAACATTACAAAGTGGTAAATGCTTTACTGTTCCAACTTTTTTTGAAATGTGTTGCAAGAACCAAAATAGGAATTTTGTTTTTTTCTGAAGAAAAAACAATAAAAATTATGAGGAACACATTAAATAATGTGCTGTTGTATTGTCTGCAATGAAATACAAGTCAAAGTAAATTTAGAAATCACTACTTTTTGTGTTTTCCATACTGTCCCAACTTTTTCGGATTTGGGGTCGTACATGCAGTAAGCAAAGTTACAGAAAGTCGTATACTACATCAGACATGATGTATTTGTGCGGCTAATTATGTAGCTGATAAAAATCAAACATGTTGGATTGTTCCTAAATCAAGTGAGGATCATCCAAAATGGCAGGCAAGACTACTTGGATTTAACTGTGAATATAATTTTTTGTATTTCCATTATTGTCCCTTATGAAGTTCCATTAAAGTTATGATGCCGCCAGCGTTTGACTTACCTGTGCTGTCTGAAAGAAAGACCCATGTGCTGTTTCATCTGCTGCAGGCCATGGTAGTCAGTATAAATGAGGTCAAAGGGCAAAGGGCCAATCAGAGGGCAACTTCCTCTCCCTGGAGGCACACCAAGGGACCTAACAAAGGAAGAAGTTTATTAAAGTGTGCTTAGGGTTGAAATTGAAGCTTGTCTGTAAGTGTGAGGCATGAGGAATGATTTTGGCCTAACTCAGGATACAGAGCACATACACACACAGGCAGGCACAGCAGGTAACTAAGGAGAGCACCTCCTTCCCACTGAAGATCATTTTGCAGTTGGGAGAGTTTCTTTGGGATTGTCCTCCAGGGATACCGGAACTGCCAGATTCAAAGCTGATAGTGTTTCTGAGCAAATGATTCTGGGGGAATGTTTCAGGCAACACAGATCTGCTGCTAAACTGAGTTCTGGAATCTCATTATGAATTCTGGGATGGTTTCACATGCCCACATCTCTTACCTAGAGAGAATGAGAATAGCGCAATAAAAGCACAATCTCATTCGGGTTAGAACACCATTGAAATTCATTTTTGAAACTGAAAGTTTTCAGTCTTATCTGTTTAAATTGTCAAAATGTCTGAGCTGTTAACGGCACCACCTAGAATTAAATAGACAACACGGGAAAAAACAGTGCAAACCCTAAGGCAGAGGTACAGCATTTTTAGAGCCTGGTCTTTTTTCTATAAATGTCATGGCTGTAAGTGATGTAAAGATCATCTTCTTGTATAAACCAGGTTTGTGGACCCAGAGCAGATTCTAGGTCCCTATCTAGCTTTAGAAGTCAACATAGTGTAAACAACATTCATAACCTGTTTCACTTCTGTACTTTATGTTTCAGAGTGAAACAGGATAATCAATAAAGAAAAATGTAAGATGTGATTTTATTCTTTTTACATATGGATTTAAATGGGCAGAAAAGTGGGCAGTACATAACAGATTAGAGGCAGGTGGTTTGAGGGAATTTGTGCAGCGGGTTTGAATGGTTACCTGCACCAGTCAAATAATACCCATACAGATGAATATTAATGCAGATAAGGCAAAAACCTTTCTCCAGGTATTATACATCACCTGGTTTACAACATCAGCCAAAAAAGTCATATTTTGTCAGTTTTAAATAATTCCCCTGAAGAATCAAAAAGAACACACCAAAAGACTAAGAATGTGCAAGAAAGAAATGAACAGTGCAGCAGGGGCTAGTGGACACACACAGCAGACATACTGCTGAACGAGACAGCACAACAGCTATTAGACACAGATGCTGTGTATATGAGGCAACAATAAAACACTCTTCCCTTAAGGAGGGTTATTTTGAATTAATTTTTAGTTGACTTTGACGTGATGCTAAGAAGTATGGACAACGGTTTCTCCAAGTATTTGTAAGTAAAAACATTATTTTCTTAGACAAACCAAGGCTGTTTCATTCAGCAAGGCTGTTCCCCACATAAAGCTACTGTATGGCTTCAGAGGAATTAGAATGTAACCCATGAGTTGTAGGGACAATTTTAATGAAACATTTACGATTCCTGAGCACCATGTTTAAAACTTTAACACCTTATTCATTCACTGTACTTATAAAAAAACTGACCATTATAAATTTCTTCATTCTTGTTTTGTGTTCCACAAAATATATTGCCACACAGGTTTGGAGTGACATAATAAATAAAAGCAATATGTAAATTTTGGGGTGAACTATTAATGACTAATAATATTATGTTACTTAGCCTGTCACTCAAAAAACGTGAACTGCCCTCATAACTCCTTTAGAGTTGCAATATCGTACAATATGTTTACCACCCTCATGATTACACAAAAGACCCAAAACAGGTTAATATTTACAAAATATGTCCAGGCTGATGTTTTTCTAAGACTAAAAACAATATTCTTCCCACTTACTGCATTCACAGTGCTCCATGCTGTGAACCAAAACTCTCTTTCTTTATAAACAACAGTGAGTCAAGTGTGAGCTGAGTGGGTCACTGGAGCTTAGCAAAAGTGACAGCAGATAGACACACAAGCTGTCACAGTGAATGTTACACAGACATACAACACAAAACATCACATTTCTCAAACATTTACAACCACTTTACAAAGATTTGTAAACAACAATGAAAAAAAATGAAAACTAATTAAGAATGAAATGAAATTATGTTTGCAACCTATTTTTCTGTTACAATTCAACTCAATAAATTTGAGAGATTGTAGGGCGGGACTTAACTTTCATTTTCTGGATTTGATTGTCATTGTAAAACATGACAAATGGGCATTACATTTTAAAATGTAGCTGGGGGGTTGGTGGGGTATAAAAATGCTATACATATTACTCCTGTGTACTCTTAGAAGTCAAAAATTGCCTTATTTTTGTTTATTTTTATTTCCTCTAGGCATTTTAGTTATGCTATGAAAGAAAAACATCTGAGCACTACAATTCTCTGGGCTCACATGCATACACACACACAATTCTTAAAAAAATTCTTATGTAGCGTAAATTCTCTCACGCGGTTAAAATTGGATAAATGCAGCTGTTTTATTTGCCTGTAATGGATTTGTCAATTTTCTGCAGTATTTCATTTTAGCTTCCACCTAAGAAAAGAATGAATGTCATGTCTGCTTTCCAAAGAGTAGCTGAAAAGTAAAATCTATAAGCCATCCTACTGTTCCACAGACAGCTGAATGAGCTGAAAGAATGAGCCTTGTTTAAAGCCATACGTGAAACATACAAAGTCGCACATGAATTGAATTCTGTTTAATGTGGCAAGTTGTACAAGAACAACTGTAAACAACATACTGTTAAGTTAATGAACTGCACAGTATCCCTAAAAGGTATAGTTCAACATATAGTTATATATACATACATGCTCAAACTGAGCATCAGAATGGGGAAGAAAGGGGATTTAAGTGACTTTGAAAGTGGAATGGCTGTTGGTGCCAGACGGGCAGGTCTGAGTATTTCAAAAAACCGCTGATCTACTGGGATTTTTACACACAACCATCTCTAGGGTTTAGAGAGAATGGTCAAAATTGGACAATAGAAGACTGGAAAAACGGTGCCTGGTCTGATGAGTCTCGATTTCTGCTGTCACAATCAGATGGTAGGTTCAGAATTTGGTGTAAAGAACATAAAAGCATGGCTCCATCCTGCCTTGTCTCAATGGTTCAGGCTGGTGGTGGTGATGTAATGGTGTGGGGGATATTTTCTTGGCACACTTTGGGCCCCTTTGTACCAATTGAGCATTGTTTAAACGCCACAGCCTACCTGAGTATTGTTGCTGACCATGTCCATCCCTTTATGACTACAGTGTAAAGGGATCTACCCATCTTCTGATGGCTACTTCCAGCAGGATAATGCACCATGTCACAAAGCTCAAATCATCTTAGACTGGTTTCTTGAACATGACAATGAGTTCACTTTACTCACATGGCCTCCACAGTCACCAGATCTCAAACCAATAGAGCACCTTTGGGATGTGGTAGAACGGGAGATTCGTCATGGATGTGCAGCCAACAAATCTGCAGCAACTGTGTGGAATAAAGGCAGTTCTGAAGGCACAAGGGGGTCCAACCCAGTACTAGCAAAGTGTACCTAATAAAGTGGCCAGTGTGTGTATGTACTGACGCTGAAACAGTTTTATAGTGTCAAAAATTCAAAAGACAGAAGGTACTGCACAAGAACTCCACCATCAATGATTAACACACACTTCAGGTTTCTCATACGTCAATGTCTCTTCCAGTCACTGTACTTGCTTAGGTTCAGCTGTCACAGTAGTGGACCCATTAAAAATTCATATTTATTTCCGTTCATTTCAAGCCTTATTGCTTAAAAATGTTTTTTCTGCTGCCAAATTTAGCCCAGTTATAAATGAACTCTATTTTAAAGCTATTGCAACTTAAATTTCTTGAACTCAAGTGAAGAGATACTACAATCTCTTGCCTTTAGGAGTGCAGTTAACTCTTATTCTAAGGGTGTACTCACACTAGGCACTCTGAAATGCGCCCGAGGGTGTTTGACCCCAAAGTCTGGTTAGTATAACCAGTGTGTTCGCTCTAAACCATTTCTTGGTGCAGTTTGTTTAATCATGTTCCATGATAAATCTCGTTTAGGCACAGTAGAAGGCAACTGTGCCTAGTGTGAGTACACCCTAAAAAGAGAGTCCCCCTTACTTCTGGTACAGTTCATTTTATCCACAAGAACTTTTCATGTGAAGAAACAAACTAAAGCCCTATTTTCTCTACCGTATTGTGGGATATCCGAAGTCCTGACACAGCATGACAGGTCTAAAATCTGTATTTTCTTAACAAATGCAACAGATTACACAGATTAGAAGGCAGAGCACATATGAATAAATGGACAATTGTGACAGGGTGGAAATCAGGAGAAGTGCTCTGTCGCACAGAGAGAATGAATATGTCATAATGGAACAGCACAAGGCTGTATTTAGCAGACTGCCATTTCATTACCTCAGCACTGCTACAGGCTTTAATTGAATGTATGCTAATTTCAGCATGAAATCAAGAGCAATCAAAGGGTTTACATTTGCAGTTATGTAGCATAAAATGCAAATAGTGGTAAAAATTTGTACTACATACACATAAACTCTCATACAAAACGCTGTGGGAATCTATTCAACTTCCTTAATGATTCATTTTTTGTCATTTGGAGGAAAAAAGAATATCCAGCATTTGCAAAACAATTTGTATTGCATACTGCCCACAGCATCCTGTTATTTTTTTATTTCCTGTTATCATTTCATTTATTTCTTCAAATGTATTTCATCTAACAAAAAATCCAAAAGCACTACACTGATTCAAAGACTTACACTGCAAAATATCATATATAATATATATATATATATAATATACCAATACAAGACCTTTTAAAAGAAAAAATAATTTTAATTCGTAATGGGGTGACATGTACAGTGAGATTTAGTTAGTATGCTTTTATATTGTTATGCAAAACTTAATGATTTATTTATCCCAGCATGGTTGTAAAAGAAAGAGCAACTCCTGTGTGTCAATGGGAACAAGGAAATTGCTACAATTCATAAAAAATTTAAACACAGCGTCTCTGTTTAGTTCCAAATTTAAATGGGGTTTAAAATCACTAGATTTTCAATGTGGTGTCATATTATTGGACCCCACTGCATTTATACTGAAATCACAATCATGGAAAACATCTTCCACAGTCCTAATACAGCATTCAGATTATAATAACTGTCACAATAACAATAAGAAAGTGTAACACAACATAACATTGGTAGCAGAATGCAGAACATTAAGACAGAGTAGAGAACTTTCATTTGTTCTAAATAAGAACCAACTGACGATTCTCAACCTGCTGTGTGTGCGTGTGCATTTATGTATTTTATAGTGAGTTTCTTAAAAGTGTGTGTGAACAGCACTCTCCCTCATATGGTGTGAAACACATTTTAACATCAGTTTCAAGGGTGTACTGCAGGTGTCAGTTTTAGACCCCTTAATCTTTTTCAGATGTATGCGGTAGGGGTCAGGCCCACCCTGAGAGAAAGATTTCCCAAACAGTATGCAGAAGCACATTTACAGGAAGTAGTATGTGTCCTGGTAATACACTGCTGAGTACAATGACCTTATACACAGTGCAATTCTATAAAGCCACACTAATCTCTCTCATGAAATTATAGAACGCATGGGAAGGGATTTTGTACAGTGTAGGTACCACTTCATTGTGACTCTAAGTCTAAAAAACTCCATTTATGTCCGATCCTAAACTGCACAAGAGGTCACTGGTGCTCAGATTGAAACAGCAGTGAGCAATGAAGCATTGAGTCTGTGACATGTCATATGGAGGAGATTTGTGTGTTAGTGTCAGCTCACTGCATTCAAATCAATTGAAACATATAGATGTGAAACATACTGACAAGCAATAATTCTAACAATCATGCACTCACTTTCTGAAAGCAAAGCAAAGAACAATAGGCAATAGCACTTTAATCTTACAAGAGTATAAATATATAATATTTGTTTTGCTCTTTAAGCAGCTTGAATAGGTATTCAGCAGATTCCACTGCAGTGGAGTGGATGTGGTCTACAACTGATGGAAAACTCTCAGGGCTGACCTTCTAATGTAAGGACTGACAAGAGAACACAGCCTTGGTAACAGACCATACTAAAAGTTTTGAGTCTGAGCATGTGACCTTCAACATGCTTACAACCTACCACTTTGAGAAACTAGCTGCAATATTACATGTATTCAATGAATTACAAAATCTTTTGAAAAAGGCCTTTAAAAAGCCTTTAGAATAATGCAGGGGATTTAATTCTCAGGGCTGCTTGCATTTTATACAGCTTGCTCCCATTATAGTTGAAAACTCAAATCAAATAGACTAAGAAATTGCAATATGGGAACATAATTCAGAAATGTGTCATTCACCAGAGGTTTATGAACCTAGTACAGATATTAGGCACTTGGTATAATTCAGATTTCTGCATAAATGTCATCTTTTAAGAATTTAATTCAGGTTATATTCAACTTTAATAGGCTAGTAACCAACCATTAGTATTTTTATATAGCAAATTCAGACCTGCAGTTAAATTATATATCTTTTCAATAACCCAATTGTTACGGAGGAGGTCCCTGCTCCACCTCCGTGCCACCAGAGGGAACCGTCGCCTGAATACTAGTCTCGGTGTGAACTACATTTCCCATCATGCCGCATACCTGGGACTGATTACTTATTGTTTGGACACCTGAACCTCATTTACTTCTGTATATAAACCCTATGCTTCGTTTTACTCATTGCAAAGTCTTGTTTTGCCCTGGCAACAATTCCGAGCATTTATGTTACTCAGTTGGATTACCTGTTTTGATTCTGGACTGCTAAGTGGGTTATACGATTGTTTGCCGCCTGCCCTGATCCTGGATTGTGTTTGATTATATGATTCTAGCTGCCTGCCTTCGACCCTCGCCTGTCCCACGACTACGTCTCTGCCTTGCCTCTGAAATACCAGTTACTGTTGTTGACCTTCTCTGTCTTTATTCTATTAAAACCACTGCAAATAGATCCTTGTGTCTCTGACCCCATGTTACACCAATAACCTCAATTACCTAAATAAATAATTTAACAAAGTGTTGAATAAAATTAAGAACATACAATTAAATAAACTTTAGAATTAAGACACATTCCAATGAGCCATTGATATTTATATAATACAGAACTGCTTTTTTTCACGATATTTTTATATAAAAATTATTGATATAAAAATGCATTATACTATCTATAAAACAGACAGACAGATGAATACACTTAAACACATGACCATCTGTCAATGATATCTGTTCAATGTCTAGGCACTTGCCTTGCTCAGTCCCAGTAGGTTAATAAGGAGGTACATGGGAAAAATACTGTTTAACACACATTATCAGTTAAATTAACCTAACAGTGTAATTCAGGCTTTTCAAAGACATTTATTGAATGATAGAGCAGCACAAACTAAATATGGCAGTGTCCGAAAGCTGAAAGCATTTGCTGGTTGGATATAGGGGTAGGAGGGCATTGATGATCAAAAATGAAATATTTGTGTCACATTATATCTCCTTGGATTCCCTTATCTGGTCAATTTTGGAAGGCAGCATAGATGTATCCTTCCCTGCCTATGACATCTCACAATCCTATGCATGCCACTTGATGGATGGTGGAAAGAATATGACTCTGATACAGTGTGAAGTACACTCTCTAATAGACTAATATAGAGTGATCAGTCATGTGACATTTACAGCTCTGGTGATTGGGTCAAAATTAACTGTGTGGCATGAAGCAAAGATGACAGGATCCATATCACACTTCTGGGACTGTGCTAATACACTGTTCTAGCCAAGCAACTGCCACTAAAATGAATGGGAATGGTGTCATAGACCTCCTCTTTTTAACTCTCTATTATAAGTAGACCTAAGGGGAATAAAATCATAAAAAGAAATGTTTGATGTGACCCCTTTAAAGCATCACATTGTAAATTAAATTAGGACTGTATGCATGAAAGTTATTGTTTCAATAAGAAATATTAGGCCCTCTCATTTGCTATGAACAGTGCACATAAACTGTTTGGTTACTTCATATTTCTCTACTGAGTACACAGATTTAGTAATGTGTTCTTTGCACCCAGTTTTGTCTTCAAGTATTGTTGTTACGGTGGAGGCTCCTGTACCGCCTCCCCCGAACCACCAGGGGGAGCCGTCACCTGAATATTAGGTTGCTCTGGGACTACATTTCCCATAATGCCCCATACTTGGACTGATTACTTCCTGCTCACCTGATCCTCATTAACTCTGCGTATAAAAACCCCAGCATTGGCTCACTGCGAAGTCTTGTTTTGCCCTGGCTAACATTTCTAAGCATTTCTATTGTTTTTGGATTACCTGTTGTTACCTGTATTGTTTATCATCTCTCTGATTGTTTGCTGCCTGCCCTGACCTTGGATTGTTCACTGTTACCGATTAACCTAGCCCCTGCTATACCTGTTTGCTGTTGTCGACCTTGCCTCTTCAGCTACTCTAATAAACTACTGCAAATGGATCCTACCGTCTCTGTCTCCACGTTACAATTGTATATTATCAGAAGTGTGTTATGCATAATTATGTGAAAGGACATGATTAATATGCTCACAAACGTGCAATAATGTTATTATAACATTATTATAATGTACTGTGTCCATAAAAGATCATGTGTTTTTGCATGATGTCACTGTTATCTTGCTATGGCACAGATTGCTAAAAGGTCTGTAACACGTTCAACAGCACTGATTCTGCTAGAGATGAAAACATCCATACAACTCTACAATAATGGAGGGAAAGAGAAACGAGTTGCCTGTGGCACTAAAAATACAGCTAATGCAAGAGATAAAATGTCCTCTTTTAGTTTTGTAGGCAAAAACAAACTGTATACTTGTAAAGTTATTTATTTTATATATTTGTTAGATTTATTATTATTATTGTTGTTGTAATTTTGCATGATTGAGAGTGAACTATAAACATTTTCAGTTATTGTTTTGAAACATAATATTCAAACTCCTGGCTCCTTTTGGTCAGAAAGCTGACAGAAGCATGCACTCTTTTTATACCACTTTATTGTCCATAAATGCACATACAGCTGCACAAATCAGGGTTCAGAGAGTGGCTTTAGAAATGGGTCTCCCACTGCAAAAACAGACTACAACAGGAGTAAATAATGAATGATATTGATAGTGTTTAAGGCCTAGCACACACATTATAAGACAGAAACGTCTCCCTGCTCACAAAGACTGTTGTGTTTCTGTTGTATCTATGCTGTGGGCTGTATTCACTGATCTACTGATGTATTGACTGAACTTATCTGAACAAAGTGAACCACCTATAGATGTGATCTGTGTAAATGTGCTGAATAGTTTTGTGGAGGTGCATGTCAGGCTTCAGCATAGGTTTGGCACATTTTGCCTTAATAAATTGCAGACAAGATAGAAATTACAAGATCATTCTCCCTGCACGACTGAATGCAACTACAATCTTGAAATGCTGTCACAAGCAAGCTCATAGCATACTCATAGTTGCAAGAGAGTTTATTTTTGACATCAAACAACACAGAGGAGAGGTTTGCAACTAATAAAAATAAGTAATGATGAAGAAGTTCCTCATTCATGCTGACTGTGTGTGCTTGTATGTAGTTTGTCATGATACCTTTAACAGTTTCTATGAGCCTTTGGGCTTATGCTTTCCTTAATTTAAGGGGTTCTGAAGTGTTCCACTTATAACATGCATGTTGCATTCAAAAGTGAATATAGCTCCACTTGATTTGTGTAATTACAAAATATATTTACCATGCAAAGCATAAGTAGACCAGGGCTGATTTTCTTGAATTTGGAATAGAAGCTCATCAATGCATCAATAGAGAAATCAATAAAG
>JAZGTH010000668.1:0-14957 GCA_036877525.1 Chromobotia macracanthus
GGATAGACAGACATAAAAATTGCAATAAATTAGTCTAAATACACAGCAGATGTCTAACAAATTATAGTTGATGATATAAACAGGTCTGCCATATTACAAAATACAATAAGCGTATCATATTTAAAATATAGTATTGTAAAAGTAGCATATGGCTTAATTACAGTATTGGCATCTGTTCTGTCAGTAATTTACTCTAAATGTACACATTTTAGAATGTAAAAGATGCTGTAATTATTCATTACACCACCTAGGAACCAAAAGTATTTGTAACATCTTGAGAGGAATAGTCTTTATACATTCACAAAAGTCAATTAACACCAGTTGCTTAAAAGTCGCTGCAGAAATGTCTCACAGTAGTTAAAGTAGTTAGAAGTTAAAGCTTGAGCATCATTTATTTACAGACTAGTTTACAGCTTGGTTTAAGGGGGGTATGGGAGCGAGGAGGAACACAGTGCCGGGGTCTACCGCGAGGTCAAGGGATCGGCTTTCCCAGATGTGTCCTGTGGAATTCCTCTGTGAGTGTGGGATCAAGAATGACACCAGCATCAACCCAGGATCGTTCCTCCAGACCGTACCCTTCCCAGTCCCGGAGCATAGGGAGAACCAGGGCGATGGTGACGGTTTGCCTGATGAGTCTGGCGCCTGACAGCATGAAGTAGGTGAGTGTGAGCAAATAGTGGTAGTTGATAACCCAAGATACACTTGAAAGGTGTCATCCCTATAGAAGGCTTGACCAAGGAGTTCTGACAGCAGTAGGATTGAGGAAAACAGATGATCTCTTGATTTAGGCATTTGGTTTAGCCATTAGATTGTGGATGATAGGCAGATGTAAGACTCATGTTGATTTCTAGGCGCTTGAACAAGAGGGACCATACCCTGGAGGTAAATTGTGGACCTCGGTCAGAGAATATGTCCTCAGGAAGGCTGTAAAATCTAAAAACATTATTAAGCAATAATTCAACAGTCTCAAAGACAGATGGGAGCTTAGGTAGTGCTAGAAGGCGGCAAGCCTTGGAGAAATGGTCCACTATAGTGAGTATGATAGTGTTACCCTGGGAATTGGGCAGATCAGTTATAAAATCAATGGCAATATGGGACCAGGGATGCTGAGGTGTGGGTAGAGGCTGTAGTAAATCTGCTGGGAGTTGTCGAGGTGTCTTGGATTTCTGACAAATGATGCAGTTCTGGACAAATGAGGTAGTATCCTGTGATATGGTAGGCCACCAAAACCGGTTTTGCAGAGGATGTATGGTTGCGGTAATACCTGGATGGCCTGAACTGGGAGTCTCATGAACCTGTGTTAGGAGGCATTTTTGAAAAAGTTGTGGTACAAAGATGAGATTATCGGGGCATTCGGAGGGTGGCAGAACCTGGTCATTGACTTGATTGATCTCGGTAATAATATCCCATTGCACAGGAGCAACAATAATTTTCTCTGGGAATTTTCAGAATATTGTTCTCAGGAATATTGGAAAGCGGAATCTCATCAGTCTGACAAGAAAGAGCGTCTGCTTTAGTATTCTTGGACCCTGGATGATAGATAACAGTAAAATTGAAGTGCATCAAGAATAGAGCCCATCTGGCTTCTCTTGGATTCAGACATGTGGCAGAACATAAATATTCCAGATTCTTATGATCAGTTAATACCATAAATGGTTGAGATGAGCCCTCAAGCCAGTGTTGCCATTCCTCCATAGCTAACATTCCTTCATGGCTAACAGTTCTCTGTTGCCTACATCATAGTTCCGCTCTGAAGGTGTTACCTTCCTGGAGAAAAAGGCACATGGAAACATTATTGGAGATGAACCGTGACGTTGAGAAAGAATGGCACCGACTCCAGTGTTAGATGCATCAACCTCTACAAGGAAAGGTTTCTCAGGATCAGGATGAAGAAGAATGGGTGCAGTAGTAAATCGAGACCTGAGATCTTCGAAGGCAGTTTGAGCTTCGGGGGACCAGATTAACTTTGTGGTTCTCTATTTAGTTAATGCTGTCAAAGGTACTAAAACTACTGAACTAAGTCCTTTCATGAATATTCTATAAAAATTGGCAAATCCCAGAATCCCATAAATTCATAATGACCACTGGTTGTCGAGAATGCTGTCTTCCATTCATACCCTTTTCGTATGTGAACCAGATTATATGCATTGCGTAGATCCAATTTGGTATCAATTTTGCCTTGCATAGCTGTTCTAAGGCGGCAGGAACTAAGGGAAACGGATATCGAAACTCCACAGGGATATAATTTAGACCTTGATAATCAATACAGGGTTGAAGACCTTCTTCTTGACAAAGAAAAACCTCGCTTCCACAGGGGAACTTGAAGGACGGATGAATCCCTTAGCCAACTCCTCCTCAGTGTAAGTCTTCATAGCTTCGGATTCTGGTTGAGACAAGGGAAAAATCCTTTCTTTGGGTAATGCTGCCCCGGGAATTAGATCAATTGCGCAGTCAGTAGTTCTGTGAGGAGGTAGCTGAGAAGCCCCTTTCTTGCTAAATGCCTCCTTTAAGTCTGTGTATTCTTGAGGCAGAGTTGCTACAGTTGTCGTAGTCTCCTCTTGAGGAGCTTGATGAAGAGATGAATGAGAGAAACTGTTTAATATGACAGTTCCCTCTGGTGGTGTGGAGGAGGTGGAGCAGAGACCTCCTCTGTAACATACGCGAAGTGTGCTGCCCCCTTAATTGTTGTTTTTTCCACAACAAAAAATTTGCAGGTGTAAGTAATAACTGTTATGTAATTTATAAAATCATGTAAATCAGCTAAAGATTACTAAACAAGGCATTGTTCTTACAAAATGGTAGCTTTGATGAAATATGTTTTATTTTGTACTTCACAACTGTATTGTTTTGTAAACATTATGCAAATGCTACGATGTCACAAAACTACAGAGAAGAACTGATACTTCATGGTTTGAAGAAAGGAGAAGTGATCCACACAGCTGAGACACATTTGTCATTGGTGACGTTGTTATAGTGAAATTTTCAACCAAATTCAGGAATACCATTGTAATAAAATTACAAGATTATTATTTCCATGAAAAGTTCACAGGTTCATTAGCAAGAGAAACGCACAGTTTAAAATGACAATGATGTAAGATTTTTCTTATAATGTGTTTAAAACACACATCAGCCTCATCAGCCCTAATTTTATTTTTTCTTGATGGTTTATGAAGTTGATGGATGTGTACATCAGGCCTGCTCCCCATCTTGGAAAAACAGCTTGATCATTGATTAAAGAACACAGCTTTTCTTATCACTGCTGCAGTTTTATAAGGGATTCTTAAAACCATCAAATGGGCTTATATTTTTCTATATTTCAGGAGAAAGCAGGATCCTGTTTCAGTCCAGCAACTGTCATTAAGATGTATTGATTGCTTTCCTCAGATATTATAGACCCCCTTTGCATGTTAATAAACCTCTGCAGGGTTCTCATATAACCATTGAATCTGCAACCAGCTACCTTCCAACTGAGTCAGCAGCCTCTTGTAGTATGAAACACAAAATCACACTCCAGATTTTTTTTACATTCACTGTTTGGTAAAAATGCAGCTATCTCATGCTGGGACACGGAAACATCCTGGACAAGTGGCCAGTCCATTACATGGCTAACACACCCACTCACACCAGTAGTAGCATCTCCAATTTAACCTGATTGGCATGTCTTTGGACTGTGGAGAAAACCTTTTGTCTACAAATGTAATTTCAAACATTGAAACACACCTTTATATTAAAAGATTTTAAAGCTCATAACAAACATTTCTTGTCAAGTGATCCTAAATTTTTGACCGGTAGTGTAAGTCTAAGTCTATTATTTTAAATAGCATGTGTTTGAATTTGTTACTACTAAAATTAAAAAATAACACACTTGGGGTATTTTTTTTTACCTATGGCAACATTTTTGGCCCAACAGACTTTTGGAATGTAATTCCCTAAAAGTACACCTTTCAAACTCTATTTTGAAATATATTGAAATAATCTGAATATTTTGAAAAAGTTTTTTTATGTTTCAGAATTGAAAACATAAACATAAAAGGCATTTGTAAAGCAGCAAAATGAACAAAGGCATAGTGAAATAAAAAAAAAATTAAAACAGTTTTAATGTGACCATATAACAAAAAGAAAAAAATACTTTATAATAAAAAAATACTCTGGGGTATACAAAAGGTGGCTATAGTTAAAGAAACATATTTGTGGTAATAGTATGTATTCACTGTAGCTGTTTAATGTTTTAGTCTCCTCAAACAATGAAGAACAAAGTTACAGCATATTATCCAGACTCTTAATGTGACAGCACCAAGGAAAGAACAGAATTGTGCAACTGGTGTGAGTGTGGCTTAATCATTTCATTGATGTGAGACAAAAAACAGTATTTCAAGGCCTTGGTGAGACAGTGCAAGTCTTAACATTATAAACAGCTACTTCATGTATTTCTCAGAATTGTCTCATCAAAGCAACACTATTCATAACACGTCCTTTTTTGTCTTATCAAAAGCTCCTCTGAATCTACAATCATCAAAATTTCACTGGAAATTTTTACAGTGCACTGACGAGTAATCCATGTACTTCACACATTACATGAAATGATGTTATATCTGTAATAGGGCCTTTACTTGGAAACCGTGCTTCATCACAACACCATTTAAACGTGACAATTCTCATTATATGTAAACCAGAGTAAAGTAGTTGAGACATGAAGACAAGTAGTGCAGGAGAAGACAGGACAAAGTATATCAACAGTGACTAAGGCAAAATGGCTTGGCTTAACTAGACAGTAAACTCTCCACTCTAGAATGCGAGATAAACCAACAATAATCCAGAGCAGAAGCAAAATGGCAGCAGACATAAGTAACAGAGAGAATGAAGCTAAAGAACAAACAGGTGAGGGCTCTGAATGAGTTTTACTGTAGGTTTGAAAAACCCAGCCGCACACCTCACACCCACTTTGACCTGCACTTTACACCTACACCAACACCTCCTGCAACCCCCTCCTGCACTTCACACCTACACCAACACCTCATGCAGCAACCCTCCTCCCCTCTCTGCCCTTCAGCCTGCATTTAGGGTCTGTACAGAGGATGTGAGCCGAGTCTCAGGCCCGGATGGTGTCTCACCTGCCTGTCTAAAGGTCTGTGCTGACCAACTGGCCCCAATCTTCACACAGATATTCAACAGATCTCAGTGTAAAGAACAGTGTAAAGTCCCCTGCTGCTTCAAACATTACACTATTGCACCAAACATATATCCTGCAACATCTTGACAAACCTAGGACATACGCAAGGATCTTATTTGTGGACTTCAGTTCGGCTTTCAATACCATCAGGCCTCATTAAGGATGGTGACGAGTCTGCTTACAGACTGAAGGTTGAACACAACAACCTGGAGCTTAACACACTCAAAACAGTGGAGATGATTGTGGACTTAAGAAGAGAGCCCTCAGCAATCCGCACACTAACCATCATGGACAGCACTGTGGCGGCAGAGTCATTTAGGTTCCTGGGCACCACCATTTCTCTTAAAGTGGGACAATCACATTGACTCCATCGTGAAAAAGGCCCAGCAGAGGCTGTACATCCTTCATCAGCTAAAGAAGTTCAACCTGCCACAGAAGCTGCTGAAACAGTTCTACTCGGCCATCATCTAGTCTGTCCTATGCTCATCCATAACTGTCCGGTATAGTTCAGCTGCCAAATCAGACATCAGGAAACTACAATGGACAGTCAGGGTGGCAGAGAGGATCACTGGTTCCCCCCTGCCAAACCTTCATGACCTCTATACCTCCAGAATGAGAAAAAGGGCTAAAAAACATCCAGCACATCCAGCGCACTCCCACTTTAAACTGCTACCCTCTGGCTGGCGCTACAGAGTACCAAGTGCCAAAACTGCCAGACACAAGAACATTTTTTTTTCCATCAGGCTATATTAAATCTGAATAATTAAAGTTGTTTACCTCCACACTGCCCAACACAACAGTATACTACTACATAACTTCCCGAATTATACATCTGTAAATAACAATCATAATCCGTACACCTGTAAATAATATTGTAAATACATATCTGTGCAATAACTTCTCTTTGCATTCTACAACCACTTATATTGCTGCACTTTACTGTATTATATAACTGTTTTTCTTAATTTAATTCTGTACTGGAAGCTCCTGTCACCAAGACCATCCTTGTGTGTGTAAACATACTTGGCAATAAAGCTCTTGTAATGTAATATGTGAACAGAGACAGTGAACTTCAAGTGTTTATCAAAATATACCAGGATAAACAGTAATATAAAAAACAGACCTTATGAAAGAAATGTTTTTATTCAAGTGCATCTTCAGATTAAATATTCTGATCATTATATGAAATAATCAAAATTATGTGAAGAATTCAAAAGGAATCAATTAAATGATTGTACATTGAACGTTAGTGCCACTGAACATTATAAATGATTACTAAACATGATTTCATAAGCTACTGAGTTAAATTGAATTAACAGAGCTGAAGGAATAGAGGAAACAGCTTGAAGTTAATGGTCAGATATACTCTGGACGCACTACAAATTTAAAGCTGTAGTCATCAGGACAGGGGTTAGGCAAGCTCATACTGCTGTTGGCTGGAATAATTGCCAAGTCATTTTTGAAATCTTGAACATGAAATACATTGTTTTTAGTTTTACAAGTAAGAATCAACCTGTTGTTATAGCGAATGGTGTTGGCATAATTATGTGGATTGTTATATATGTAAAACCTTGCAACAGGGAGAGAATCACATGTAACACCATAGTTAGAGCACTCCTGAATACTAAGAAAAACCTGTGCTTGCCACGAGACCGTTTGGTCTCTGAAAATAGCACTAGTGTGTACAGGAGTGGACAGAGTTTGGATTCTGTTATTTTGGCCGTAGTAGTAGTTATGATACAGGTAATTGAGTGTGGTGTCATTGATGAAAACAGTCCATTCATCTGCAGTGTAGATTCTGGGTACATACTCATCACTGTTGTTATCCATGAGTGCCCTGATCTTAGAGAAGGGCAGAGCATTGAACTGAAAGCCACTAAGCAGGCCAGTCAAGTACAGTTTCTCATGATTGTCATGGAGAATACTTGAGGAAAACTGTATTTGATACAGTTTATCTACTGGAATTAACAGGAAGCGGATGTGATTTAGAAGACTGGACTGCTGTTCTAGACTAACTGCATCCCCTTTATCTTGGATCCAGCTTTCCAGTGCTTCAAGAAGAAAAGCTTCATCCTTCACAACCAGGTCTGAGCGCAACAGCAGAGCATCCATCATGTTAAAGGAGAGGCTGCTCCACACTGGAGAACCTATGAGGAATTCACAGTTCCAGGAAAGATACCGAAGGATATTCTCCTGCAAAATAAGGTCACCTGTGCGAACAGCATACTTGTACATTGACACCTGAGTCTGGAAGGAGTTGTCTTCTGGAATGAGTAAAGTGAAGATCCTGCCAACATCCTCCATAAGCTTCTTCATTCCAAACATATAAGCCAGCTGATGGAGGCATTGGGCTGAGGTGATGGTAACATCAATCTGGCGTGTGTACAAATACCTGTGTCCAAACAGTTCAGATACCATAAATGTCTATGACCACTGTGTCATTATGTAGTTAGCAGCTTTCTGACAGCAGTCACTTTCAAGTAATAGTGCCATCCATGCCAAAAATCTTTTTAAAAGATTTTAAAAAGTAAACTTCAGAAATCATATTTGCCTTCTTCAGGCTGCTGACTTTGGCGAACCACAATACCTCAATATTTAGATTAGTGGTCATCAAATATCAAGCATTAAATACAGTTTATTTAGTGAACAATTCTTAAACTGTTACCACCATTACTAAATTCATGGTTATAGACTATATCAGAAATTCACAAGGCCCTCTGGGTCGAATCACTAGTATAATAAAAAACCCTCATATTCTGCCACATATATCAGTATATTAGTATATTTGGTGCTTATAACAGTTGCATACTTTAAAAAAAAATCCTGTCAACTTTACAAAGTTTAATTCTTAGTGAAGTGGTCTTTGGATAGTTACCTGAGAAAAGCAGAGACATGTTGATGGCAAGACTGGCTGATCTCCACTCTGAGGCTTCTGGAGTCGTGTGTTATGTTAAGATCTGGGTACATCAGAAGGATCAAACTGTGCACACAGAACATCACTTCTGTCTCCTCAGTGAGGTCACATACAGTAATATTGAAATCACAACTGTCTCCACTCTCGAACAGAGCACCAAGTTTATCAGACAATCCCAAACTGTTATCCAGAGAGAACTGACGAATACTGCTCACGTTTTCACCTGTAAAGACATAAATATTGTCATGTATCAGCCAAAATTTGATATATAAAATTTATCAAATACACAATAGCATACAGTTGCTAATTATAGCCACTAATGTGACTAATTCTAATGCCATCCTTGGACATTTCCCCTAAGTCTGTTGAGTGTCCATATTTGTTGTCCAGAAGGGGCATCTGTGGCTCAACCTTGCAGAGATGCAAGACACTGAGAGGATTTGTTTTCTTGATGCGCCTGTTTAACGACACTACTTAGAACGTCACACAGCTGTTCTTAGCAGGGAAGAAGTAGTGATTAAGCACACTTTCAGCGGAGGCGCCTGAGGGCGAAGCAGACTGAGAGCCCTTCAGGAGATCAGTTTCATTTCTTAATAGGTCTGTGATCATGCGTGGCCCTTGTCTATCCAATAGCCCCACGTCTGAGATACTGACACAACAGGGGGAAACATTGTTTCCCTGCTTACAACTGTGCCAAGCGCCCTTTAAGAGGCACATGGAGACTACAACTGGTGGCTTGCCAGTGATTGCTTTGCAGTATCTCAAAGCACCTCCTGTGGTGCTTAGTATAAGGACCCCTGGTGTGACTACATCGACACAACGTCAAAGTAAGTGACAGAAAGTGAACATCTCGACTACCTGATGAAGGGTACAAGACATTGTATCCCCCTGGCCACACTGTTGAACTGCCTGCTGACAGCGTCGGGATTCACTACTGGCTCCTCAGGACAAATCTGACTTTGTGGTTAGTTTTCATTGGCCTGTTAAGAGGCTCTCTAGAGCAAACCCCCACTCACCCCCATCACAACGTCTGATGTCTCATTCCTTCCGTTAGGCAACAGAGGTTACATATGTAACTGGGACGTTTTATGCTTTAATCATGGTTTTGGAAAAATGTGAAACTTTTCCCATCGTTTACTCAACCTCATGTCATTCCAAACCTTTTCCAAGATATTTTGAGAAATCTCAAAGTCTCAGTGGTTTGTTTGGAACAACATGGGAGTGAATTAATAATGAAAGAATTTTAATTTTTGGCAATTATCCAAAAATCATTATTATAATTAATGTGTTAATCTGAAAAATATTTTAATTGTAGCCCATCCAGATTTACAAGCACAAAAGCAATTGTATACATTGTATACATGTATGCAATAGTGCCACCTAGTGCCAGTTTTTCATTTTATGGGTCATCACATCCAGATACTTTTACAGTGGAAACATCATCATGTAATTTGAAAAAGAATGGTTTTAGCACCTTTAGTGACTATAATAAAAATATTGAATAAAATCACATCAGAAGGCAAATTTTATATTAATTGCAATTTCATGAAGATTCAACAGATGGCGTACCAGTGTCACAGACAACGCCGGCATCCTCCTTATGTGTGCAGTCAGTGACACCCCAGCCTTTGAAGCAGCAGTCAGACAAAAAGCTCTCAGAGCCTTTACAGTTTAAGTCATCCAGCCAGATTGGAGCAGATCCTAAACAGGGTCATAGATATAAGAAAACTGCTGTTCATTCACTCACATTTTTTCCCCACAGGTTGAGCTGAGGAACTTACCTTCACCATAATGTCCCCCAGAAGAGGCTGATATTGCTGCAGGAAAACCCAGCTGACGGCACACCACCTGTGCTTCAGCCAGATCCCATCCATCATCACATACTGTACCCCACTGTCCATCATGATACACCTCCACACGACCAGATGAAGACAGACCACCCACTAATCTCACACTGCCCTCCCGTGCAGTCTTTGACTGCTCACCTGCAACAAGGGACAGAAAAACTTTTTGAATTGGGATTAAATGGCCCTGGTCACTCACATTTGAATGCTCTGGCATGCACCATTACAAACAATAATCTTTAAATGTATGTAATGACCTGGGTTTAATTGCCTTGCCTTTTTTGTAAATCAGGTAATTTTTATTAATTTTGTATTTTTATGCCAGGGGATGTAAAAAAAGCTGGATCTCACTTAAATGATCTCAAAGCAGTAAAAAACTTTGTTGCTAATTTACATCTTTTGAAAGATTTGCAATTATACCACACTGTAAAAAAACTTTGCTGTCTTAAATTTTTAAGTTTAATCAATTTAGCTGCACAAATCATTTCAACTTACTCTTTGTAATTTTGACTGGTCTAGAGTTGCTGTAACTTAAAAGAAATAGCTGAAAAATTGCTTAACCTAAGTTATACCAATCAGGATTATTAGTTTTTTTCTTATAATTTGTAAACTTCTTTATGTCTCTACTTGTACTCTAGAAATTTAAAATTGAAAACTGTTAACTGTTTCTATATATATATAATATTCTCTATCTCTATCTTTATATATATATATATATATATATATATATATATATATATATATATATATATATATAGGAATAGCTGCCCACTGCTCCGGGTGTGTTTACAACTCACTATTCCAATGTGTGTGCACTAAACTGGGTGGGTTAAATGCAGATAAATTCTGAGTATGGGTCACCATACTTGGCCTGCACGTCACATTACTTACATATACACCTTTACTCATAAAACTCTATGTAGTGCAATGATAATATGCTTAGAAAGTAAGTGAAGCATGTTTAAATTATCAAAATTAAAGCCTTTATAGATGACAGTTTCAGATAATACTTGTGATATAAATGCTGGCATTTTAATGGAATATTTGAAGCATACAAAATGTTTACCATTTAGTATAGTTCACATTTATAAAACAAAAAGTGTTTATATACTAACCAAACAGAGTCCAGCGCTGCGCAGAAACATGAAGAAACAGCAGAGGCCATAAAAGAAACATGATTCTTTTTCTGCAGGAGACGTAATTAATGCAACACAGCAGGAAGAACATCATTTATGAAAATCCTCACTGAAAGAGTTATGAAGCTTCTAATCTTCCCTCTAAATACTTACCAAGTCAGAAGAACTATTGTGAGATATCACTGACATGGATCTATCACTGTCCAACCAGATTTGAGGGCCACCTTAAGTTTCATTTCATGAGAAAGAAACACAGGAACTTAATGTAAACAAGAAAACCTGTCAGGACAAGTGGCATTAGGATTGCCTCATACTGTGAGAAACATTTATGCAAACAGATTAGTATGTGTAAACAGTAATAATGTTTCAAAAACATTATTCACAAAACCTTTAAAAAGAGAATGTGCAAAGGTTTTGGGTGAGTTTTAAGGAAACTATTCTTCAGTAAGATACAGACATTGCAGCTTTTCACTTTCACTCAGAAACTGCAGTCTGTCTGTGTTACACTTAATAAAAAGTTATATTCTATATAAGTCGACAATCAATTAACAATGCAAGTCAAACACAAGTAATCCAAAAACAGTGATAAACGCTCAAAATTGTAGCCGAGGCAAAACAAGATTTCACAATGAAGCAGTTTAAATAGAGAAGCTAACTGCGAACAGCTGGAAGTAGTCAATCCCAGGTAAGTGGCATTATGGGAATTGCAGTCCGAATGAAAACCGGTTAATACTCCAGTGACGGTTCATTCTGGTTGATGGCGAGGAGGCGGAAACCTCCTCTGTAACAGAGACCCTTTCTTACTAAATACCTCCCTTAAATCTGCGTATTCTTGAGGCAGAGTTGCTACGGTTGTCCGAATCTCCTCCTGAGGAGCTTGATAAGGAGATAAACGAGAGATTTTCATTAGACATTGGTTATGACAGGAAGAACCCCACATTGTAATCTGACCTTCTTTCCAAGATATAACGAGACTATGGGTACTTAGCCAGGGTAGTCCTAAAATTAGTGAATGATGAGGTGATGTTAAAACATAGAAATGCATTTCTTCTGTATGTAGAGGTCGACCGACCATCTAGCGCCTCCACTGCCAGAGATGAACCACATCTCTGGAAATGAACCCAATCATTGATTGTGAGCAGTTTCACAATCAATGAAACTGGGCTCACCAGTTGTGGTTTCATCGAGGGTCGAACTGGGCAGGTATAGTTGATATGGCCAGTCTCTCCACAGTATAGACACAGATGAAGTCGTCTTCGGTAAGACGAGTAAATCTGTGTGATCAACTTCTATGAGCTGGGTATGAGCTGGGCGATGTGAGCGAATTGAATTATCTATTTGAACAGTGACCTCTATATAGCAAACCAGATTCCTTCCCTCATCTCGGCAGGCCAGTTCAGACTGGAGCTCTTGACATGGGTCAAGCTAATTGGGAACAGCTGGACAGGAACAGTGACGGTTCCCTCTGATGGTGCAGAGAAGGTGGAGCAGAGACCTCCTCTGTGACACAGTGCTCTGAATTTTTTTAATTCAATTTTATTTATATAGTACTTTTTACAATGTTGCATTGCTTCAAAGCAGCTGTACATATAATGAAAATAAAACAGGAAACAGAAAAATTATCAAACGTACAACACGGAAAACAGAATACATGATATTATTGCGAGATGAGGGATCTATCTACATTAGATCTAATCTACATTAAATTCACATCACATTTTCTATATTGTGCTTAATCAACATTTCACACTCTCACATGAAAAAGTTATTTGTTTATGGTACCTTCTAAAAATGGCGCAAAATGACTCTCCCACTCATTCACCTAAACAATTCCTTTTTGGTGGAATGATCTTCCAAACTTTGCTCGGTCAACCGACAGGAATCTGTTGACTGCTCTAATATAATAATATAAAAAAATACTCTCTCCCGGATATTATCTCTAAAAATTGTTCTGACCTTGTAACTTTGTACAGCACTTCTCATGGTTTTGGCTCAGAATGATGAATCACTTGTTTTTTTTGGTTTGTTTTTGTTTTTCCTTACCTTGTAAGTCACTTAGGATTAAAGCATCTGCTACATGTTTAAATTTAAATGTTTTTTTTCCATTGTTGTTGTTGTATTATATTACATAATGTATATTTACACTGTAATACACTATACACTAAGGGAGTCATTTTAATGCTAAACTGCCACTTTCTCAGACTAAACTAAAATAAACCAGTTGTTATGTAAATGAGTATGCGGATGCTCTGAAGGTTCAATGGAGCCAGGGCTGCATCCACACACTTTGTGAAGGTGCAGGGCAATAAAGCCAGGCCAAACAGAAGAACCCAATATTATTATACTTCTTCCCCAAAAGCAAACCCCAGGAAATTCCTGTGCGAGGATAGAAACATGGTATACATGCTTTAGATCTATCATGATAAATCAATCCTAAGACTGGAAGAGTGGAATAG
Organism: Chromobotia macracanthus; assembly: GCA_036877525.1. Classification (NCBI taxonomy): domain Eukaryota; kingdom Metazoa; phylum Chordata; class Actinopteri; order Cypriniformes; family Botiidae; genus Chromobotia; species Chromobotia macracanthus. Next base: position 13,521 of record JAZGTH010000668.1, read on the forward strand.
TTAACATTTTGAACCTAAATCTCCTTAGAGAATGGTTTAGATGCTGCAGATCTAAAATCAGACACAACCTCCTATCCTTTATTAGAAGTAGGGTACCAGCTGTAGAACCTGACTCTATGGAACAAACTCTATGGTCCCCTTTGCTAAGAGTGATTGGACCTTTCACTTCTCTAGATAATTCACTACAGGAGTCAACTTCTCAAGGCTAACTTCGGGTGCTTTGTGCATGGTATGCTCTGTATCCTGAAGTGGCTGACCGACAGGAGAAATTGGAAGCACATTTTCTGCAGGTGAACTCGAAAGGGCCACAACAAGTTCAGGTGTATCCCAAAGCACAAAAGGTAGTGGGAAACAAACAGATTTCCTGTGGGCTCTGTAAAGGAGCAAATTTTTGTCCGTTGACCAAGGGGGAAATTGCCCGCAGAAGCCTGAGCCTGGCATCAGGGCCTCTTCCCTTTCTTCTTGGAGAGAATAACAGTCCTCGGATCTGTTTTTCCTAGAAAAGACTTTGTGTAAGAGGACCACTTTAACCCCTAAGCCTTCTGAGGGTGTGGCTTGAAAGGCAACACTCTGCCTGTATGGACGAGGAGCTGGTGGCTGCTGTATAGGGCTGCCTCCTTGGCAGAAACCCCATGAGAGCTAGAAACCGATTAATTAACAGCATTGCCAAAGAGGCCAGAAGACAAACTTTGGGCATTAAGGAAGAAAAGTCTTATTCCTTTTCTTGATGCCTGACAGGTTTAGCCGTAGATGTCTCTCTGTGGCCACCAGAGCTGCCATAGGGGGGCTAATGGCATTTGCCATCTGTTCAGTGGTCTGGGGAGCAAGATCAGTGGCGCAGCGTAGCTCTTTGATGTCATCAGGCCCAATCTTCCCACTCTGATTTAAATTTCTGAGGGAATCAGCCTGGTATGCATGCAAAATAGATACAGTATGCAGGCATGCACAAGTCTGACCTGCCGTCTTATAAGCCTTCCCCACAAAGGGTGATGGAAAGTTCCCCAAAGTGTTGTTACACAACACAGCGCAAGGTCCCTTCGAAAGGGAATCTTGTTTATGTAGCCTTATTTATGAAACCTTCTATCCAACTCTTGTACATAATGAGGAACTACATTATTCATTTCTTTCTTGAGAAATCATGTAATCCAATGGCCATTGGTTGGTAGCACTCACAATTTCAGATTATTAAGAGATACAGAAAAAGAGAAACAAAAAGTATCATGTACAGATTCAAATGGGGTTGTCTCTTAATAGTATAACAAGATATACTATAAAATATAACAAGTATATAACAAGATGTGTAGGGGAGGGGTTTGTTGTCTAGATGCAGCTTAGCCACCAGTCACAGATTACAATATACTTAATATTAACTCAATTTTACTGTTATAGCAAACAAAAAAGTGTGTATTTATGTGTATGCTGTTTGTTTGTAGCTCT
>JAZGTH010000669.1:0-14946 GCA_036877525.1 Chromobotia macracanthus
TATGTACTATATCCAAAAAAGATAAATAATTTCCTCACGTCATTCCAACCCCATTTCACTTAGTTTCTTCTGTGGAACACATGGGGAGACAGAAATGGTAGTAGAGTACAATATAGGTAATAGACCTTTCTGCTGCAGAGTTTATTGCATTTAGTCGTTTACCCTGTACAACTGTCTGCTTTTGTCAGAAGACTATATGTCTATATGAATAGTCAGAAGATCTATATGCTTTCTAAATGCTTGTTTATACCTTTTTATATAATCTATATGATAAATACTTTGTTTCCTGAGGTACAATTATAATGTGATTCATTTACATGCCCATTTTTGCCCTCTCTGTGACATTTAAAATGAAATGTGCCGTTATTTGCTGTTGTGAATTTAACATTTAAATTTAGTAATAATGCTTAATAGCACTTATGGGTTAATAGACACTGAGCATAGTATATCTAACAATATTTTAAATGTTTGATTTCTCTTCAAATGTTCACAGAATGTGGCTGATTTCTTTGCTTACTGAAGAGAAGACATGCCATGTATGGAAAGTAAAAGGATCTAAAGAATCTATAAGTTGGATCTAAAGAAAACTGGACTTGAGATATCCTACTAAAGATATCCTATCCTAATGAGATATCCTACTAAAACACAGGCTAGAGAGCACCAATCAGTGGACCAAGAGATAAAGCAACCAATCCAATAATCTGAAGGTCTGAAGGCTTTATAGCTCAAGCTATTGGACCAGAAGGCAGATGTGCTGCAACTAAACCTACAATCTTAAGATGTGAAATGTGCACTCATGAAGACTGCCAGAGAAATGTTTGCCTGCCTAAATATATTTAGTCTTTCTTGCCCTATATACTAACATGTTTATTTTATTCATCGCTGCTATTGTCCCTCTGACCTTTGAACTGTTTGTCCGCCGGTGTTCATCCTGAATATGAAACAGATGGAGGATGTTCCATGTGTGCTCCTTTAGTAAACAGATATCTAGTGTTGAATCATATATAGATACTAGAAAAGTGTCAAAGCCCTGCTGAAACTCACGTTTACTGTTCGAAGCGTGCGAAACGCCTTGTGCTGGCGCCACCTACTGGTGAAAATTATGTGAACGCAAGGAGATCTTGGGCCAAACTCAATAACACATTTTACAAAGCAATTACAAATGTTTTCTCAAAAGCTTAATGTTTTCGAAATAAAGGAAAAATCAATAAATACCATTAAAATTGTTGCTTGTATTTTTATTGCTTTTATTTATTTTGCTTTTATTCTTTTAAACCATATAGCCATGTGTCAAAGGGAAGTCAATGTTTAACAAGAATGAAACTGTGAAAACAATAAAACATAACAGAAGTGTCATTTATGAATTTTCATTAAAAAAGATAAGCTGCTCTAGTGTTTAAGCATTTAATGAATGAAATGTTGTTTGGTGTTTAGTCTGCTAGGTCAGCATCAGCAGTGACATTATGGGATCTTTGTCTCCCTGTCCTCCTGCTAAAGTGGCTGCTGTTGAAGCTGATGGCTGAGGTGATTCTGAAGGTAGCAGTGTATGTTGTTTTGGAGATCAATGTGCTGCATTGATTTTGATTCTAGTGCACAGTTTTGAATCTAGGATCCAGCAGTGTTGCCTTTGGAGTCCTTATGAACTCCACGGCTCCAAAGTGTTGTTCAAGGTTTGTAATTGAGTTGTTTGTTAGTTCAGTTGCTGTTGGTGAGGTCAGTTTGGGTGCTCTCTCATTAATTTCATGAAAAATAATATAATCCTGACGATAATAATAATATCCTGATGATAGATGTCAAGTTTGAAGCTGTGATCATGAAGCTGTGGCATGACTGAAAGATGAAAAGACACTGGAGAGATCTCTGCAAACTGCTTGCTGTTCAAGGTTGTTATGTTTGTGTTCAAAGAGGTTAAAGCAGCCACCAACTGCTTCGCGTTCTTCATATAGTGATATTCATATAGAAATCATATGGAAAAAATATAGAATAACATATAAAAAAATGTGCTGTTCCGCCTTGTTTCCACCTCCTGAACAAGCTTCATCTTAGGCATGCCAATCTGTTGCTGTTTCTCTGTTGCATTAGTGCTTGACCTAAAGAAAGGGACTATTTTTCTGCCAACAGATGTATGCCCATCTAATAAATGGGTGTGTTTGAAGCGTAGGTGTCTCAACACTGATGAGGCGTTATAAGTGATCTGCTGATCACAAATCTTACACCTCACAAGGTTGTTCTCCAAATTTTCAAAATGATCCCATGCAATAGACCCTCATCTTAATATACTTAATACTCTCAAATGTCAATTTATTTAATTTTCTTCCACTCAATAACTCACAATATGTGGCCATGACCTGCGCTTTTATAGTAAAAGTTGGCGGACTTCATGTGAGATCAACACCCCCTAGCGGTGAACCATCGGCGTTTCGAAACATTTCGAATTATTATGACGTAACAAAGCCTCGTTTATATGACGTTTGTTACGTCATTAATATGACGTAACAAAGCCTCGTGCGGAATACAACAAGCTAGTCAAACTGAAGAAGCAACTAGACACAATAAGTGCTCACAATACAAGTTTCAGACAGTGCTCAGAGTATCATATTCTACAACAAGGGAGAGATTTAAGGGAAGAGGGATAGAAAATGAAGGGAAAGGAAATGAAGGGAAAGGAAATGAAGGGAAAGAATTTTTTTTTATGATGAGGTTAAGTGCTCACGAAAGAGATGTGTTTTCAGCTGTCTTTTGAATATTGCCAGGGATTCTGCATTACGGATGAAGGCAGGAAGATCATTCCACCAGCATGGAGTGGTGAACGAAAATGATCTGGAGAGTGATTTTGTGCCTCTCTGTGATGGTGCCACAAGCCTTCGTTCCTTCTGCAATTGCAGGCTTCTGGTGGGAGCATAGACTCGTAAGAATGAGTGAAAGTAGGAGGGTGCTGACCCAGTGATAGATTTGTAAGCAAGCGTCAAGGCCTTGAACTTGATGCGAGCAGTGAGCGGTAGCCAATGCAGAGAGATGAGGAGAGGGGTCACACGGGCTCTTTTGGGCTCGTTGAAGACGAGACGTGCTGCAGCGTTCTGAATCATTTGTAGAGGCTTGATTGTGCATGATGGCAGTCCTGCCAGAAGAGCATTGCAGTAATCGAGCCTAGAAATGACCAGAGCCTAGACGAGAAGTTGTGTTGCATATTCTGTTAGAAAAGGCCTGATTTTCCTTTGACATAATCTTTTTCAAGTACTGCAATCTGTGCCTATTGTTATAACAATTATAGTATTTAGCTTTGAACCTGTCTAGAAAATGTATAAACAATAGCTCCTAAACAATAATTTTATTTATTTAAAATGTAGACACTAGGACAGAGAAGAATCTCACCCATTCAGTCTGGACTGTGAGATTGGCCACGTTGGATTGCATTTGCCTCAAACTCTATTCAAATCAGCTGCAAGAGAAAAAACAACAACTATTTCAACATAAGCACATCAAGGTTTTAGAGCAACAGACTAAGCCTGGTCTGATACTAAACTGTGCTGTGAGTCTGCATAAATTACATTGTAGTTATAGATTTCACTGTGTCTTGAAATGTGAATCAAAGAGATCGAGGTATCAACGAGAAAGCAAAGTTAATAAATAAGATAAAGCCATCTACACAAGTGACCAAGTCCAGGTTGTGGTAAAAGCACAGTGTTATGTGAAGCAATATTAACATGCATCTGTTACCTGCTTTTATGCAGTGAATTCGCTCTTGAAGGGCTTGTAGTGTAAATTAATACAGATCAAATAAGTTGATAGGCTATCAAATGACGAGTGAATTACCCTGCTTTATCTGTAAAATGTGTTTGTTTATTAAAGCATAATTTAAATACATGTTCTCAGGAGATCAGCTGAAAAGTCAATCAAATAGTGTCTTATGTAAGTCAATCCTAATAGCAACAGATCCATGACGTCAGTCGAAAACCTTTACTTACATGTTATCACAAATCAAATGGGCATCATAACTTCCTGCTGTGCTTGTAAATATGATAAACTGTTAGTTAGATTTACTAAGTGAAGTATTATAATCAAGTATAACAGTCTTAAACATGGTAAAGCCATAGGTTCATCCTCCACTATAACCACGTTATATTACACTCAGAAAAGCAATACTTGTGAATCTTTGTGGTTAATATTTATTTATTTAATATGAAGATCAACAAATATAGTCTGTAATAATAACGTCTGCTGTTCTGTCTGCATATAAAGCTGAAAATGTGGATAAAGAGCTCCACCTGGTGGAAAGATAAAAGTTATGTTGTATATACATATATTGTTGTGTCATACTCACAAAGACCTGAAGACTGTAATGAATTCAGCTAAGTACTGAGTAAATGGTCTGAATACTTATGTAAATGTGATATTTCATTTTTTTTCTTTTTAATAGATTTACTGACATTCCTAAAATTCTGTTTTCACTTTGTCATCATTATGGGGTACTAAGTACAGAGTATCAGATTAATGAGAAGATTAATGAGTATCAGGCTGTAACATAACTAAAATTAAATATTTATATATTTGTAAATATTGTAAAAATAAATATATCTGTAAAGTAGTAATGTTTTCAGGATAGGGTGAGATTGTAGATCTTGTGTAGAATCTGATTGGTTCTCTTGTGTCTTGTCACTAGTTGCAAGAGCCAAACAGATTTGAAGTTTCAACATCACGCTAGATTTGAATTTGGTATGTTTGGTATGTTCGTGTTTAGTTTGACGAGAAGTCAGTTCAAAATCCATAGGTTAAGTGACGACACTTAAAAAGTTTTTTCGTAAAGATGAAAAATGAGGCCATTTACCTTTGTAAATGGTAAATGGATTGTATCAGAGTGAGTAATGTATGAGAGAGTTTTCATTTTGGGGTAATGTATTCTTTTAAGTTGTTATTTTTAATTTAACTGCAAAGCAATATAATGAGCAAGCTGGTTGCCTATGGGAAAAGAAAATGTTTCTTATGAAACATCAGATTAAATATCCTGATGAGTCTTCATAAAGTAAATTAATGTGGCGAAATGAACAGAATGGCGCAAATCTTGTCAAGTAACAGTTTCCTGAATATACACGTATTGCACTGTTATTATGTATTGTTATATCATTGAATTTCTTCTTTTTTGGGGATTAATGGCAGTGTAGAAATATATTACAGTGAATGTGGGAGGTATGTGAATGCATGTTTTTGTACGTTTATACTGATGACCTGAAGGCATGAAGTCTTTTCTTGTAAAAGCTGTCTAACATGTTTAAATCTCTTTTCAGTCTGTTTTTAATCTCATATGTGTCGTTTGCTAAAATGGCCTACAGTGATTCACCCAATACATTAACAGAATGCAGGATATGTTTTCTCTGTGATCCAAGTGAGTAAAAATGTGTTTTATCTTTAGCTCTGTCCCTGCTTACAGATATACTGTAACTGTATCTCTTGACAGATTTTTATCTTTCACCTTCTCACAGATAATGGCTTGAGAGTAAAGAAAGCTTGTACAGTAACATCAAATACAGTGTGTGAGCCTCTGTCAGGTCATTACTGTATAGAGTTACAGGGAAAAAGCTGTATAAAGTCCAAAAAACATTCAATCTGCTCACCTGGACAGTATATCAACCAAACCGGTCAGTCTGTTACCATCAGTGCCTGAAAATACGCTGATATCCTGCCTAATGGAAACGATTGCCTTGACTGTAATATAAGCACTTTAATTTGACATCAAGTCACAAGTTGAACCGTGACTCATTCAAGACACTCTCCTTTATGTCAAGCCACTGACAGAGAAGGTGAGTGTTTGTAATGACACTCAATAAATTAATATATTTGAGTACAAAATGTAAAACATGTAAATATAATTAATTCTATTTAGACTGGATTTATATACTGGATTTAGAATATTTTGTATATTAGCCTTCAATGCTTATATATATATATATTGCATTCAGAAATTATTCAGATCTCCCTTTACTTTGTTTCATTTTGTTATGTTATGTCATACCCAAAAATCAGGTCTTTTTAGGTATGACACAACAAGGTTTGAAATTAGCTCAGGCTGGATGGTGACCGTCGGTGGACAGCCATTTTCAACTCTCTCCAGAAATGTTCGATAAGGTTGTTTTTTGGTCTTTACTCTGATATGCATTGTCAGCTGTGAGGTCTTTTTAAGAGAGGTGTGTTTCTTTCCAAATCATGTCCAGTCAATTTTACCAAAGGTGGACTCGAATAAAGGTGTAGAAACATCTCGGCAACAATCAAAAGAAACAGGGGGTACCTGAGCTAAAGTTGAAGTGTTATTGTAAAGGGTCTGAATACTTAAGCCAATGTGATATTTCAGTTTTTATTTTTTTAATTAATTACAGAGATTTCTAAAATGTCATTTTGTCATTATGGGGTACTAAGTGTAGATTAATGAGAAAAAAATTAAATGACTTTAAACGACAGTAATATCAGGTTTCTTATTTAAACCCCACCCTAAACCCCCCCATGCTGTGACAGCTGCACTTCCTTTGCAGAGATATTGTTACTACTGGAAGCCATTTTAACTGGCTTATGGGGCTTCTTGTTTAGTAAGTAAAACAAATATTTTTAAGTGAGATTTGTGTTTTCTTTTCAGCAAGGTTTTGCATAGTATTGTCTTGTAGAAGATGTACTGCTGTTTTAATACAGTTTTGTGATTCTTTACTGCTCATTTATGTGCGTTTTCACTTCAGCTGTATGATTACTAAGTGAAGATGGGGTGTGATTGTGAGCATACAGAGCCCAAAGGACTTCCTAATATGGTGTAGTTTTTTTACCAGCATCTTGTGTAGATTCTCATGGGTTCTCTTGTGTACGAGTACAGCAGCATAAACTGTGTGTTTAAAACAAACATCAGAGTCAGACAGGGTGGAAAATGTAAAAACTATATATGTGAAACTATCATGTAAAACTATATATATATATATATATATATATATATATATATATATATATATATATATATATATATATATATATAAAATTAATCGTCATTAAATATAGATAATTTGTAGTACCTGATCAGCAGGAATGTTTACAATAATCAGCTTTTGCATTCCAGCGAGTACATACGCGGTCTTATTGAATCTAAGAAACATCGCTTCTCTGCTTTTACAGGACTTTAGAGCATGTAGAAAGATTGAATACAGTTTAAGTGACCTTATCTGGTGAGCATTAAACGCAGCAACAATCAAGAGTGAATACATATGGATGTTTAATAAACTACACTACAGGAGAAACATATAACTAGACATGAACATACACATATTAAACACATAACCAAAAGTAAGGAGAGAGAGAGGATGTTAAGCACGTACAAAGTTAAATCAGCTAAGCATTTCTGAATGAACCACCAGTAGAAGCACCTTAATAAAGAGGCACAACTTAGCGCAGGTATTCTGTGTGTATAGAAAACGGATACTTGCATTGAGCTCTAGTGCAGAGCGCGAATCCAAATGCGCATGGAGAGAGAGAGAGAGTCCTAAGTGGTTCAGGAGATCAACGAAGTTAGCTGAAGTGATGTCCAGAGTCTGTCTCAAAGAGATTGAACCAGAGGCTGGACCCCCTCCCCCGGTGCCTTGACTGAAGAGTGGAAGAGACCAAGAGCAAGAAGACGAAGACTAGCCTAAAGTGTTGGCGGTCATTTTTAAGTTCACATCGGTCACGCCCAGTGAAACCAAAACAACCAATAGGTGTTAAGCAGGCAAACGTTTCTTTGTCTCACTCAACACTTTATGTGCATGTTTTTTGGCACATTTGCAAATATTAATCCAGGTTATTGTAGAAAGATTATCATGCCTGTTGGTTACACAACATACATAGTCTGATGGGAAATTAGAAGACGATCTGTTAGATATTAAATATGACAGAGTTTGAAATGCATTAAGTTGTTATTCATCCTAATGCATGAATATAAAGAGAACTATCTACAGAGTTACAGTTAAGATACATAGTATGGTATCCAGCATACAATGGGAATATATACAAATATCTACAATTTAGGACAGTTTAGTTTAAGTTGTGCACAAGCTTCAAAATGTTTTGAAGCTTATGCAGGGTGTCATAAACTGTCCTGTTGGTGTCAGAGGTGCTGATAGCCATCTGGAGGAGAAGTTTGCCTCCAGACTCTCTGGAGCCTAGGGTCTTTCACCCCCACACTAGGTTTGGAAGTCTTAAGTAAAAGGGGGTATTTTATGATCCATACATGATCCAAATATTAGGCCATGCCAGACACTACAGTATCGTTACAGGAAGCTGAGGTTCATATTGTGCTATTTGTCTTTTTAAACTTCACTATTGAGGGTGAGATGTCACTCGCAACTAGTGAATCTGGCTTGTAATCAGAAGGTTGCTGGTTCGATTTCAGTGCTGGCAACTGAAGTGCCACCTTAAGCAAGGCACCTAACCCCCTGATTGCTCCCCGGGCACAGCAGTGCTGCCCACTGCTCTGGATGTGTGTGTGTCCATGACTTGCAGTGTGTTCACGACTTGCAGTGTGTGTTCACTCCTCACCAGTGATGGGTTAAATGTAGAAGTCACATTTGGGGTATGGGTTACCATATCTGACAAATGTCACTTAACTGATATGAATCTTTGATATAGCAACTGTTGACCTGAAGACATGTCTCCTTTTGTAAAAGCCATCTAGCTTGAGTATCTTTTTCAGCATCACGAGATAAAAGAGGGAACACTAACACACTGAAAAGCCCCTGTTAATATCTTATTGTTGATGTGACATGCTGATTTGGATTACTGGCAGTGGTAAAAGATATTACAGTGAATGCATGAAGTATGTGAATGCGTGTTTGTTTTGTACACGTTTATACAGAAACTGATGACCTGAAGATCTGAAATCTCCTTTTGTAAAAGCCATCTAACACAAATATATTTTTCAGGCCCAAGAGGAAACACTGACAAACTCGTGCTATTGGCCTATCACTTCTGGCAGCGACATTTCTCTTAAAACATGTGGATATTCAACACCATTTTTCATCTGTCAGTTGTTCTACCTCTCAAGAACACTGTTCTCTGTGTGACAACTTGCTATAATGGAGAATATGAAATTAATGGTCAGTGCTGTCCAATGTGTGATCCAGGTGAGTCCACTTCTCATTGCAACAGGTGTACTGGATTTAAAAGGGGTCATAAACACATTTCCAAAAACTTGTTTGTTGCTCTTCTGAGAGATAAAGATTCCATGTACTAGTGTGTGTAAAGAAAGAAGCAAACTGGATCTAACCTGAATGGATAGGGAAGTGCACAGCAAAATGACAAGTACATGAGAGTGTCTAGTTTGACTAGACACTCACACACAGCTGGTGCTCATCTGCAACATGATTGAACAGTAGACACTCAACATGGGTGTTTCATCATATACCTCATGACTCTAATCTGAGATTTTTATTTCCTAGGAAAGCGAGTTTATGAACACTGTGATGAGTTCACAAGCATAAACTGTGTGTCTTGTGCTGAAATGACCTACACTGACTCACCTAATGGATTAACAGAATGTAGGACATGTTTTCTCTGTGATCCAAGTGAGTAAAAAAGTATTTTTTCTCTTTAGTTCTGTTCCTGCTTACAGATAACATGTAACTGTATCTCTTGTCAGATTTTTTGTCATTGCCAAGTTTACTTGTTTTTATCTTTTTTCACCTTCTCACAGGTAATGGTCTCAAAGTAAAGAAAGCTTGTACAGTAACATCAAATACAGTGTGCAGGCCTCTGTCAGGTCATTACTGTATAGAGTCACAGGGAGAAAGCTGTATAAAGTCCAAAAAACACTCAACCTGCTCACCTGGACAGTATATCAACCAAACCGGTCAGTCTGTTATCATCAGTGCCTGATTTATAAAGCAGCAAGATGTATTTTGATTAATACTCTACACTGTAAAAAAAATTGCTGCCTTAAATTTTTAAGTTTAATCAGCTTGGCTATACAAGTAATTTCAACTTAATATTTTAAATCCTGACTGGTATAACTTCAAGATTACAAAGATTAAGTTGAAATGATTTGTGCAACCAAACTGATTAAACATAAAAATGTAAGGCAGCAAAGTTTATTTTACAGTGTAGTTTTACTCTTCTTCACTGCACAAGCAAAAGCTGATATGCAGCTAAGAAGGACAATAACAGTGCTTGTACCTGTGTTTGTAGTGAAGCTGAACAAAGACTTTGAGACTTTATAGCACATTTAGAAAAGAGCATCAGTTTAACTATGTAGATTTACATTCTCTGTCAGAATGTTTTATTATATAGCTACATGACAAGTTGGGTGCTATGTGAAGATAATAACTAGTTGACTAGTAACTAATATAATAATAACTATGATAACTAGTCAAGTAACTGGCTTTGCTTGTGAACTTCCAGCTAGAATTTAGCTAGTCCAAGTCAAGAGATAAAGTTTTGGCCAATATCTTGGCTATTTGAAATGTTTTGATTTTTATTACAAATGTAAATGTAATGTAAATATTACATGAAAAACTTGTTGTTGGGATGGTTTGGGATCCCAAACTGTTTGGGATGGCTTGATTCTATGTTCCCACATAACTGTGTTTTCCTGCCTGTTTATAGGAACAGAACTTCTAGATACAGTGTGTGCAGACTGCCCTGTTGGTTCATATTCAGACGGTACACGCTGCAAATTACGTACAATGTAATTATCATCGATTTTACAATATTGATTTTCCACAGGTTCATGAAATATAGTTTATTAATTTGTTGTTCTACAGTTGTATAGATTTGGTGTTCTTTTTACTAAAATATATTTGTGGTATCAAAGCTTATTTACACAAAATGCAACTTGAAGTTCAACCTGAGCATTGCTTCTCTCTTTACCAGCTGTAAAACTCCTGGGAAAACAACAGACAAGCCAGGAACTGAAACAGCTGATGCTAAGAGCAGTAATGACAGACACACTAATTCACTGCCTCTGATTCTGTTGTTGTCTACAGTGTGTGTTGGCTGTAATTATTGTGATTGTTGTGATTTTTAAAAGGAAGAAAAAGTGCCATCATCCACCAGATTAGGATGCTCTTGTCACTGAAGTTTAGAATCTTTAAATGTTTTCTGTAAACATCATCCCCCAAGCTCTTGTGCATTAGGTGCCTTTACAGACTTTCTGAATTTAATGCCATTTCCCCTTTAGAGACTATTTACTTGATTAAGAAATTCTGTGAAACGTTTGGATTTGACAAGCAGATATCTGTTTAGATTCCCCTAGTGATCTATTGAGCTATGGAGCATGAAGATAGTAAACCAAAAGTCAAGATACCAAACTGACACCAAGTGACAAAAACTGCTGTAAGATGTGTAAGTGAAGAACAGAAGGAACCGTACAGAGAGACAGCCTCAGGTTGGGAAAGTACAATGACACACATCATTGTACATGTGCCAAATATTATAGTTAAGTTACGAATTCATATAATAAACTGTCTACATGCTTTATTTATTCACATGTATGTGATCATCATGGTACTCTAAACACCTATGCTGTAATCTGATATAAAATGCACAGTTTTGAGCATGAGATCAAGTTTGTCATGTGATCATGGAAAAAATACTTTATTGGCAAATTTATTTGTAATATTTATTTATATGCTGCTGGAAAAAATAGCATCTTAGTCTTACAAACATTACTGTCATTAATTAAAGCTAAAGGTTAATTTTTCATTTAAATGAAAGACTAATTTGTTGTTAAAAATGTTTGTTTTTTCTTTCACAAGATTTCCAAAGCTTTTCATATTACACTGTCTGTGAACAACTAAATGTAACATCAGTCTTCTCCAGGAAGATGAGAACAGTCACTGAACTATCTTTGAAGAGTTTCTCTCATGCTGTGAGGTCTCCAGTGTCCTCCTTACTTCTAAGACCGAAGAGTTGTGTTGAGACTGACCAGAGAAAATGCTCCTATGATAAGCACTTTCCTTTTAAAAGAATAATTTAGATTTTTTTTAAAAAAAAGAGACAATATTGGTCTCACTGGGATGTAGCACAATCCAGTCCAGTGTTTCCTTTTCTCCATCCTTAATGTAAGTTTTGATTGTCACAAACACATACACTGAACCAAAAAACTCATTAAAACACTTCAACTAGTGTTGTTATCTAAAGCAAGGCATGTAGTTCCCTAATAAAAATCCCCATAAACAATCAAATGATTTGTGTATTGATTTTTATTAATGTTGTATTTTTCTTTCCATAACCAGGTTTTTCATTCTAAATGCTAACCTTAGAGGAGTTGCTTTCAATTTCCTTACAATAATTAGGTGGTGGGCAAGTGTAAGGCAGCTGGTCTAGAGATGAGCACTGGGTTTGTTTGCAGAAATGTACCATAAAACAACAAAACATCATTTGATGCTTGTTGCCAGGCTATGGTTTCTTGCTTCCCCCCATGTGGCACTGATACCCTGAATTTCACCTCTGCCTTCCGCCCCTCCCTCTCATTCTCCCTGAATGAGATCAATGGCTTAGATCAATGGAGCTCACTGAACATATATGTGCAACATACAATGTGATGTCATTGAATGTCCATTGTCAAGTTTGGTATCATTTTGAAGGTTATGGTGTGGTGGGTAAAATGGTCTAATTTCTATTATTATTGGATACAGTGTTAAAAGGAATTAAAACGTAGGAAATGACCTACACCCGTGGTATGGGTGTGTCTTTCTAATGAGTCCTGGACTTTGTAGTGTTAACTCTCCCAGTGGGGTGCCCCTTCAGGTCACGAGAACTCTCAGACCAAATCTTGAATTGGCCATAGAGTCATCTGATTGGTTCTCTTGTGTGTCTCGTCACTAGTTGCAAGAGCCAAACAGATTTGAAGTTTCAATATCGCGCTAGATTTGAATTTGCAAACTCATATTTAAAGTTGTTTATTTTTTTTATTTTACTGCGAAGCAGTACAGTGTGTGAGATTGAAAACATAAAATACACTGATATCCTGCCCAATGGAAAGGATTACACTAAAAACTGTAATATAAGCGCTGTTTAATTTAATTTAATTTGACGTCATTTCACGAGCTGAACCGGTACATTCAGACACTCTCCATTGTGTCAAGCCACTGACTGACATATTTTAAACACAGAAAGCTAACCAGTGTAAATATAATGAACTATATTTAGACTACATGATAAACGAATGAATGCTAAATAAAACGTGTGCCGTTGTCTCTGCAGAATAAGCTGGTAGTGATAATGGATAAAGAGCACCACCTAGTGGAGAGATTGTGTCACAGCCTCCACTGCTTTCCATCAGGTGACCGACACTGTGGTGACTCAAACCAAAGCAAAAAAAAAAAAAAAATATATATATATATATATATAATGTTTCAGGATAGACGCTTCAAGTGTTGATTTTCAAGCTTTTTTTCCAACAGTTTTGTTTGTATCATTATCAAAGCACATGATGTTCTCTCCTCCACCCTAAAACACATGCAGCTGTATAAAACAAAAACAAACGTAACACTTCCTCTGCAGAGATGTGGTTTGTTACAGGAAAAGAGAACTGTGTGCTGACATTGTGGTGAAAACTTTAAATGGCTTTTGCAAAAACAGATGCCTGTATTTCAGCTTCTTGTTTAGCAAGTAAAATAAATATTTATAAGTGAGATTTATGTTTTCTTGTGTTTTCTTTTCAGCAAGGATTTGCATTGTATTGTCTTGTAGGAGATGTTTGGCTGTTCAAAAGACTGTTTTCTTCCTAATTTCATGTAGAGTGATTTTTTTTCATTGTTCCTAATGTAAAGTTGGTAAAGCTTTAACTTTTAACTTGGCTTTTTATTTGTAAATTGTTTTTCCTGGTATGTACCTAAAGGAGTAGCATTGTTTTATATGCAACATGCACACAGCTTTTTAATTTAGGTATTTGGGTATTTGAAGGATTCTTCTAGTTTACAAGGAGGCAATATTGCTTCAGTTGCTGAACTCTGTTGAGTTTAATGATAAAGTTAATCTCTAACCTACACACTGAACATGTACACTAAAAAATAGTTGAAAAATTGCTGAACTTATTTTAAGTAATTTTTCAACAATTTTTAAGTCAACAGCAACTTATCACCAGTCATGATTTAAAATATTAATTTGAAGTTACTTGTAAAGCCAAATTGATTAAACTGAAACAGTTTTTTACAGTGTAGGGTTTTTTTACCCGCCTCATCATGATCTTGTGTACAATCTGATTGGTTCTCGTGTGACTCGTCACTAGTTGCAAGAACCAAACAGAGTTGAAGTTTCAATTTTGCGGCGGTATGTTCGCGTTTAGTTTGACATTAAGTGATGACAGGCTTAAAAGTTTGACTTTTTTGTGCCGCTGAAAACTTGAGGCCATATACATTTGGGATTGTATGAGGGTGAGTAATGCATGAGAGAGTTTTAATTTTTACGTGAATTTTTCCTTTAAGTGTTTCTAACTGCATGGCGATATAATGAGCAAACTGTATGTCAATGGGAAAAGGTTTCTTATGGAACATTAGGTAAAAAAAAAATAACTTCAATGGATTATTTAAACGTGAAAGTATACGAGTGGCCAGATATCCTTCATAAAGTAATCTGACGAAATGGACAAATATGTAGCAAATCTTAAATCAAGTAACACTGTCCCGAATATATGTGTAATGGCCTGGTTTTCAGCTAAAGCAATTTTTCCAAATGAAGAGACACGCAAACGAACATCTGAATTTTATTCTTAGAGTAAAAGCCTGTTAATATCTCATGTCTTATCGTTGATGTGACATGCAGAAGTTTCAGCATTAATGGCACTGTAGAAAGATATTACAGTCAATGCGTGAGGTATATGAATGCTTGTTTTTTTTGTACACATCTGAAGTAGTTTCTTGTAAAACCGTCTAACACGTTATTTAACACGTTTACATCTCGTTTCAGTCCGAAGATGGATGTGGTATCATCACTTCTGCAGCAGCAACA
>JAZGTH010000670.1:0-14511 GCA_036877525.1 Chromobotia macracanthus
AGCTTTAATCTGGATCACAGAGAGCAAGATTATTTTTGTTTAAATGTTACATTATTATTTGCTGTTGGTTGGTTTTATTGGAGACAGATTTACAGTATTTTATAGATATTATAAACACAAAGTACTGCCTCATGGGTTTAAACTCACACACATTTTACATTTTCAAGTAAATTATATATGTAAAATATTTAGATCACATACAAGAAACAGTTTTAATGTTAAAGTCAAGGCTTTTTTTAAACAAACAAATCGATTACCAAGTTTGAGTTCAGACAGATCCTTTGCAAAAAGAGTAAAATGTTGGACAAGTATTATTAGTATAGTTGTATGTAAAAAAATGTTTTTTGCATTTTCACAAGGATTCTCTCATCATCCACTTACTGTTACAAACAAAAACTATTATAGTTATAAAAACTGTACATCCAATAACAATATGTACATTTACAGAGTGCCTTTCATAATAGAAAAATAAACAATATGTTACAGTTTTAGTTAAAAGCAAGAAATATAATTAGACAAAGTCTTTTTAATAAATACATATTGTGAAATCTCGAGCTCCCACGCTCAGCAGAGTCCTTATGAATTTGGTTGACAGAGATTCATGCGGGACTGTTATTAAATACACAGTCTTTACTTGTTCAGCTAGTATTCATCTTATGAGGAACCTGCTGGACAAACTTGTCAGTGTCATAGTGACAATGAAACTCTGCAGCTGCCTCGGATGATTTCCTGTTCAGATTATCAGTTAACATCAGTAGCAAAGAATAAAGACATGGATTATGAAGAGGGTGTATGAATTTGTCTTAAACCATAATGTATCTGTCATAATACTAACTACAGCTATTAATGTAACTACAGCATTGCACGGTTTCATAAGCAGAGTTGAGTCCTTCAGGGGCTCTGTCAATGAAATCATATAGAAATACAAATATGTAAATTTGGGTGTGGACAGTGGAATATTATTATTTTAACTATATTAATTATTTTTAAAATTGCACTAAAGTGTTCTCATCTGCATTTTAATTCTATATATGCTAATAATCTATTTAGATTTAAATCTCAAAGTTCATATTTCTAAATAAGTAATCATGTGCCTTTGAAAATATATTTTAGGTAAATATCTTTACAGCGGTAGCTTTATAGCAAAGACAATTTAAGAGTGATATTAAAAATCAAGCAAGGGACTGCTTTGAATCTGCTGACCCTGTTGGAGTTAGATGTTTGATAGCAGACTCAGATCTGTTAAATAGCGGAAGGCTTAATTTAGTCTGAATTTAATTCATTTATGATCAATAATTATCAATAATTCATTATGAAAGGGAACTAACAAGTAAACTAAATTAAAAATCTCGTGATGAACTAGCAGACATTTAGAATTGTTTGCTCGGACAACTGACGTTTAGGGAATAATGTTGGGGAGCTATAGTTTTGGATTTGTGCATATACAAGGATCAAACAAAAATGTGGAGAAAAAACATGCAACTTGAGTTTTGTCAGACCTCAGAGTTGTCTTTGTTTGACTCTGGAATTTAAACCTAGACCTAGACAAATGCATGTCTACATTGTATAGATTGTCATTGATTATGAACAACAGAGGGCGTGACTTTCCACAAATACAGAATGATTCACTTGGGGACAACTCCGGGCTCTAAGGTAAGAGACACGAGAGAAACAACATTATTTAAACACTTTATTTTGTGACATTAGATCACAAATAGATTCTTGTTTTTCATCTCAACTATTGAATATATCTAGGATACATTACAGAGTACTTCTGGATTTAAGAACTGAACTGAAATCTACTACTGATCCACTATTTAATTCACTAACAGGTTTAGTGATACTTGAAGAGCCAAAATACACATTAAACCTTTCTTTAAACAATATTGTAAAACTTCAAGATAAAATATCACTACAACGTTAACAAACTAACAATATTATTGTGAAACTCTTATTGTTAAATCTTCATTAAACTGAGACACTTACTAGTGAAGCTGAAAAAGTAAACGTGTTGGTACAAACATCTTTGTTATTTTATAAAGGATACGATTATAATTAAACATTTAAACTTAACACAGGTTGTACAATCCTCTGGCACTTAAACAAAACCCAGAAACATGCCATGAAACCGGACAGAGAAAAATAATGCGGAATAATAAATAGGTGCAGTAAGACACAATCCATCTCAGTTAAGACAGATCAAGAAGAATGAGACAGTCTCACTACAGAATAATAACAGTTAACACGCAAGTCAAAAAGCAAAAAGATGTTGATCTCATCTGAGATGCACTCAGTATCTGTCAGACATCTCAGTGTCCATTCTTTACAATTACAGTTTTTCTGACTGATCTGAGGTCACTGGGCGTGGGCAGAGGACGCCGGAAGAGCAAGATGTGAGGTTCTGACATGAGAAGAGTCATGAATTAACACAGATGAAGAAATGACACTGATGCTGATGTGAAAGCACATATTTCAGCAACAAAAATGGCTCTCTGACATTAGATGGGTCTTGGGAACGTTTTTAGGAAGCATGACATGCATGAAAAGAAACCAAATATTAAAAATCTAATATAATAAAATGAATTATAATCAAAGAATGAGTTAATAAATTACCTGTATTCAATTTGCTGATGAGCTACCAACTGATCTACAGAACATACTGTATTCAATGAGTAATTACTGCAAATGCCAGTGTAGTAAAAAGCTGCTTATTTTTAAATGTTTGTCCCACTGAAGTTTATTGCATCAACACTAAATATTTTTATCAACACAAATTATTTTCTGGTGTAGAATTATCTTTTGTTGTTTATTAAAAATGTTTGAACAATGTTTCAAAGTCATGTGCACTACACAGGAAATGAAAATCACAAGTGAGATCTCTTTAATATCTCAATTTCTTCTTTAAGCTGAGTTTCTGAGATCTCCTAGGCCATGAAAGAGCAACCCTGAGAAATACAATTTTCTCCTGTGTAGTTATTTACTTTCAGCCAGTTCATTTATCAGCATGCGTTATGTTAGTCACATGGCCATCAAGGTCTGTTAAAAGACAAAAAAAAGTTTGTGTGTATATTTTGAGTCTGTTTTGCGTCCTACATTTAAATATGCTGCATTTATTCTAGGCCTGGATTACATGCATGACAGTCAGAGCAAACTGCTTTCGGTTTGTCATCTTCCTCTTATATTGGAAATACAGTTTGTTTTCTTTTGCATCTCTTTTTTGAATCTGTTCATGTAAATGCTTTTGTGGTTATGTACCGAGGCTTTTGATAGTCAGGTTTATTTTAAAGCTTCATGATTTCTTTGAAGTTTGCTGAGAAGTTTTGCTACAGGTATATCACGAAAGTCCAGAGCAAAACGTGAAATTGTGACAGATTTGAGATCTTATAAATTCCTATTTGCGGGTCTACAAATCTGAATTACACAAATTTCCCTTTATTAAATTTAATAAATGATCTTTATCTGCAATTAATTTTCAAGCTTAATTGCTGCTATTTTACTAGCAGGAAAAGCACTGGACATGTCTCGTGTCTCAAGAATAGTTCCATAATAATAATATAAAGTGTGGTGATGCAGACTCATCCATACAAAAGTGACAAATACATTGACAAATATGATATAAACAATTCAAAAAATCTTTCATGCATCTGCTTTGCATCATTATGATTTTTATTCTAATTTATTGTGTAAAAGAGTCGCCAGCATCATGATTCTGAAACAGACATGCCTCTGATTATCTTTTACATCCAGCCTCCAGTCTTCACCAAACCAACATGATAACAAGATCTAAAATGGTAAAAAGAAAATGTATGCAAAAAACCCACGATAAGAACAAATTGTAATATAAGAAAAAGTGTAACTGCACAATGACATAAATGCTCCATATTATTTATACACATGCATGTTTTGACCACTGGGTCTTAACCAGGCAAAAATCCCGCAGTGTAAAAGAAGTGCAACGATACTGTAACACCACATCTAAAGAAGACATGATGTATGTTACTGCATCAGCATGTCTGAATTTTATGAGGATCTGGATCATTGACGTTATACTGTTTATTGATACAGCACATTTGTCACAGTGTATCATAATATATAGGACCACGGTGTCTTCTGCCACAAGAAGTGTTACTGTTATTATATGTTTAAAATCTCATATAA
The DNA here is from genome assembly GCA_036877525.1 of Chromobotia macracanthus. NCBI lineage: Eukaryota > Metazoa > Chordata > Actinopteri > Cypriniformes > Botiidae > Chromobotia > Chromobotia macracanthus. Next base: position 4,159 of record JAZGTH010000670.1, read on the forward strand.
TGAGAATTAAAGTCAGAGATTATATACTAAATCCTCCAGACAATGCATTATTGTGCTAAATAGCAGGTTGCCAGTTTAATAGAAGGTTGCCAGTTCGATTCCCATACATGATAAAATTATTAATACATGAGGTGGAATCTTAACTTGTTCAGCTAGTATTTGTCTTATGAAGAACCTGATTAACCGAACCGGTCAGCATCATGAGTCACAATGAAACTCTGCAGCTGCCTCAGATGATTTCCAGTTCAGATCATCAGTTAACATCAATGTAAAGAATAAGACATGAATTATGAAAAGCACCGTCTAAAACATCATACAGTTTCATAAACAGAGGCGGGTCCTTTATGTGCTCTGTCAATGAGATCATATGGAAATTCAAACTTTTGGGTGTGGACTGTGAACATTAGCATTTCTCTTTTGCATCTTTTCATCCACAGTTTGCTTTGTCTTTGTGTGAGATTGTAAACACGTTTCACGTCTGGTTTCATGGTTTTCAGAAGCGTTGGTTCAGTTCCATGCTGTTTGCTTTGCTGTGTGGACAGGGTTTATGGAATGGCACCAGCAATGCTAAAGCACACTTGATTCATTTTTAACTTTATAATAATAATAATACTAATACTAAGACAGTAACTTTAGGGGTACGGGGAATTTCCCATCAGAAGGATTGATTAATTGTTGGCAATACATATTTAAAAGCAGTTTAACAAAGAACAGTGCCATACAAACCTCCAGTTAACAGCCATAGGCCAATGTCATACTATACATTATTATACTATACACTCTTGTTTCACAAAACAGTGTGCTTCAGTCATGTGATGATTTATATTTAGTGTTGTTTTCGTAATGTACTTGCAGAAATATGTCATTCATAAAATATGGGAAATATGTCAATGCCTAGCCATTTTTGTTTTAAATATCAACAGATTAAATCCTGACAGAGAGAACCATGTCATTTATCTTCTGGTGTTCATTATATATACAGAATATTAAAGACAGACAATATGTACAAAGTATGAATATATGCATAAATGTAACAAATGTACTATAAGTTGCTGATTATGGAGTCTGATTTAAGTCTCATGAAGTGTTGCTGTATTATGAGCGAGTGGTTATCGCCCAGCACTGCGCTTCATTGATTTTAAACATGACTGATCGTTTTTAAGCGACGTCAGATGTTTCTCCTTAGTGAATTGTATTTCTCCATGTTACATTTCATGTATACAATGCATATATATTTGCATATACAAAAATTGCTTTTTTCCACCTACACTAAAACACAAAATAGATACAATGTAATAAATCTTGTTCATATCACAGCTTTGTAGATTATGCTTAATGTTGGACAAAATGTCGAATGCTCGCGTTTGTAAGTCACTTGAGATAAAAGCATCCACTAAATGCGGTTAATTAAACCAAGGATTGGGGGGACTGTTCCTGCAAAAACTCTTCTGTGAAAGACAGAGAAGACAAACACCAAAGACACATTTTGATGATATATGGCAGTAGACAGTACATGTAGCCTTTGGCTGATTGTATTGATAAGTTTGTTAGTTGAAGGGCAGCTTAGATCTAACAACTGTTAAAGTACTACAGAGTTTCTTTAGAACAGAAAGAAACACTAAAAATCAGTGTTGCACATACATATACCTGGTTTCAGAACTGAACTGAATTCTGCTGCCGATCTGCTTTCCTGTTTGACTGTTTCCAGAATTTACATGAATCGGTTTAGTGATACCAGAAGAAAAATTTAGCCTGTTTCAGATAAATAGCATTTCCTTAAACAATATTATGAATTTTTTGTCAATATTCAACCAAATATTATTGTGGAATCTTTTTATTGGTTATATACAATACATTGACCCACTTTATAGTAAATCTGAAAAGTGTAAACATGTATCAAACAGTATGTTGACTGATAAGTTCAACTGTTTCTTCAACTTTTTACGTAACAGATCACCAATAACCAAACAAAATGTAAAAACTTCATACGCCACTATAGATGCTTAAAAATGAAAACAGTTTAAAAATTAATTAGAAATATAATATTATGATTACAAAATTTATATTTGTTGCTTAATAGGGGCAGGGCTGTTATAATGCCAAATTATAATGCAACCAATAAGTTATATGCAGTAAGTTACAGATACTGGAACTATACACGCTTTACTGCCCATCATTAGTGCCGCCCCTGTTTAATGTCAACAGAGTTGTGATGAAAACTAATGAATAAATTTTAACATAAAACTATGATTTGGCCCATGTTGTTTTTGGGAATTGTGACTTTGACCTCAGCCAGACAGTTGTTCTGATAGTCTCTCCAGTTCTTGAATCTCTTTGGAGACATCTAGAGAAAACATTGCATGATGTCATATATCATTCAGCAGATAACCTATCGAATTTGGATTTATCAGCAGTTAAAAATAAGTCAATATTTTTATTATTAGATTTTATTTTAACGATTATTTTTATGATTTTACATGTTAAAATTGTCTCTTACCCAGTAGGGAGATTTTATGTAGAGAAAGCGAGCGTTCCACTGATATGTTTAGCTTAATTTCAAGTGTTTTCATTATATGCACCTGTTAAGAGCATGTATTTCTTATTATAATCATAAATATATATTTATTTAAAAATGATATATCAGACGTTTTCAGACGTTGTTGATGAATGTGACAAAGAATACCTTTAAAAAGATTAAATGTGTTAAGTGCTTCCTTTTTTGCTTCTTCAAACATTTGATTTTTAACTTCTCAGTTGTTTCTGTTATTATTTTTTTCATCTTCTCCATGGATCCTTCTCCTGTCACTTTTGCAGTCTCTGTAATAAGCAACATTTACTATTTGTGCATCTTAATGATACAGTGAAAAGAATTTTAAGACAATAGTGGCCTTAAACACGTTTAACTGATATTTGAAAGATATTTACTTGTACTGCTACATTTAGTAAACATATGTTTATATACATATTAATGATTACTTTTGTAACCAGCGGCCATTTTCTTCTTAATGGTTTTTTTGGATTGATGAGTAGATGTCCTTCTTCATTTTTACAATGTCTCTGCTGAGTGATGCCTTCAGTGTGCTTTCCTGTTTTAGATAGATAGATTGAGACCATACATAAGTTGAGTTAATGACAGCACCGCCAAATTTATACTGATAACCCATATTACATTTAGTGACATGCTGTACCTAGAAATTCCTTTTGGATAAACATTTCTTCTTTTTGGCTATTCATACAACCTTTTTAATAATTCATAGCCAATTTCAGTATATATTTAAAAAAAAAATGTTGAGGTACTAATGTACCGTTGGTGTACTTTACAGTGTATTAAGCATCTACCCAAAACTCTCCTGCTTTTTGAAACAACCTTGTGTGCTTTGTCCTCTTATACCACAGCACAAACACCACTCTCCTACATCCCAGCACACACACACCATTCTCCTATCACAGTCTAGTGTGTACCAATAAAAAGTATCTATTAAATGAGAGATCCCTTTGAGACGGTTCAACAAATGAAAGCACAGACATACTAGATAGCTCAACTCACCTGTGTTTTGATGAAGTTCTCAATGTGTTGTTGCCATGATGATCTTGGAGAGTCACACTGGATGATGCTGAACTTATCAAGATGTTCTAGCAGTGATTTCTTTGTTTTGTCTTTATCATCGACACTGGAACCAAGACAATAAAACAAAAGAAGAATTTGACTGAAAACACTTAAATGAGTCCATAATCAAATCAATTCAGTGCATTCAGGTCACATGCATTATCTTTATTCAAGTCATTTGTTAATCAAGTGCTTATTTTGCCATTATTTTAAATTGTTTTTTAAATATTATTTGTTATATTTAGTTTTTTTGTGTTGACTACTGCACACTGCATAAGAGAATATAATTTTGTCACCAAAATGTTATTGTGCTTTATTTTATTTCTGTGAATGTTATTTCTGTGATGTGATTTTACAAGTTCTTTTTTTGCTTTCTATTATTTATAAATGTATTTGTTAATAAATACAACCACTCATAGTCATGCTTTTATGTTTTTGTATGTTATTATGTTTTTTAATAGTGGAGATTGCACATGGAATAGAAAGTAGAACTTACGAAATATCAATTCAAACTCCTTATGGATGTTGGCATACATGTGTTTGGTCAAACACTTGTCTTAAATTTATAGGTTTGGTCCTGTATCTTGTCCAGTAGTATCCTTCCTTCACACACAGCTCGATAAATTCGTGTGATCCTCTGTTATCTTCTAACTGATCCTGAATGAAAAAACACGACTGCTGTTAGAAAGCCCACTAAAATATTGAACGTACTGATGAACTTCCATAACAACTAAAGGCCACTTACAGATAGCTTCGTATGTATGGTCTTAACACATGATCTCACTGATTTTTTCACCCCCTTGAGAGACGTCGATTCAGAATCTTTATAAAGTGAGTCCAAATGGCAACCCAGCTTCTCCAGTTCTTTCTGTAGCTTCTCCTTCAGATTCTTTTGGACTCTGCATTTTGTCTAATTTTAACACACAGTTATATAATGAATGTAAGTTGTATAGTAAACCTACTGGCAACATTCACAACTGCATATGAAATCTCAGCAATTTTCACTCATACCATGTTTTCATGTGTATCCATATGGACACTCTGTATCAAGGACAAAACTCCTTTTGCCTTATTGACATAATCTCTGGTCAGTTCTCTGTTGATGCTCTTGTTAAGATTCTTCAGAACATCCCTCAGTTTTGGGATTTCTACAGATCATTTTCAAGTGTATTAGAATGTTTTATGACTGAAAATATTTAGGAGTAATGACAATTTTTTTTTTTGTTTTTGCTTTTTTAGATGATAATGACCTGTTTTGGTGGGATTCAGACACAAATTTTTATCCAAGTATTCCTTGGAGCTTACAGTAAAAAAATCCATGATGAATCTCCCTTTTAATTCCTGCATATAATAATAATACACAATCACTAATCATAAAATTTCATTTCAAACTCATAATCATATCACACTTGTGAGCTAAAATTGAAACACCTTTCCAATCAACCAAAGGATATTTTAGCAGATCAGTCTGTGTATCTTATGAGGTTACAGTTCTTCAAAGAACTATAAACAATTTAATGGCGTAAAGCAAGTTTTCAAGAAATGTCCAGAGTACACCTATGTTAAAAAGCTTTAGACATAAACATACCTTTCCTGCACCTTTTTATATTTTCCTTTCTTATTCTTTGCATGGCTGTTTCTATGAAGTATGTGCCGTGTTTCCTGATAATGAAAAATAGTAAACACAGAGGTTATAAAAAAGAGTACAGATAAAGTATCAGTATAATACAGAGAACATGTAACCCGGAGGGTGACTGAAATGATAGCATAACTTTCCATGTTATTTAGAACTAGAATAACAATAGATACTCTAGTCATTACATTTAGTAATTTATAAATTAATTTTATTTCTTTGCTCCTAGATTTTATCTTGCTGTTCTTTGGCAAGAACATGGAAAGTTATGTTCTTTTTGAAATGTCTAGAAAACCATTGCTGATTAAAATGCATCATTGAGGGCAATCCAATGTTACATCATATGACTTTTTAATTCTGTCATTGTAAACACTTGTTCTGCAGCCTACTAAACACAGCAAATATTGTGACAGAACAAAGACTATGACAGAATGACACACAATAATTCACAAAAAATACTCACCCTAAACAAAACACCCACAGGTATTGTGCATTTCTGAATTGATCATGGCAGGATATTTAAAAAATGATGTCTTAAAGGTACAGTATGTTAAAACCACCCAAAGTTCATCAATTTAATAGAATAGAACAAAATATGTAATAATTTTTTAGATTTACCAAATCTCCTAAAATGTGTTCCTTTATAAGATGTGCAGATCTGAAAAGAAAAGTTTTTAAAATCAATTACTTTTATGTTCTTTTATGTTTTATGTTAAATATAGATGTTCATTAATGCTGCAAAAAGATGCAATTTAATGACAGAGTTTCTAATTCTAACCTCATATGTTCTTCTGGTTTGATGTCATCAGTCTTAGTACAGATGAAGTTGATGGTTTTACACTCTCCTCCAGGTCCCAGTTCTTCATTGAGGTGCTTCCCACATCTCCCAGGGCCTTTATCTGCAGTGGCGCGATTGATGCACTCAACCCACCAGAAGAACATTCTGTTAGTTTCTAAATAAAAATAGAAATGTATTATTTACGTAAAACTGAAGCAGGCCTTACAATAGATTTTTAAACATTTATGATTAACACACTGTTAAAGGTTGTCAAATTATTGAAAAGGTTATTTAAGAAGGGAAAGTCTTTAAATTATTTACAGATCTCCAGAGTTCATCGTCCATTTTACTCCAGTCTTCAGACCCAGTAAGGTCAGCAAAGACAATGTGCTCCAATTCACAACAGTCGGGAATCTTGATTGTTACCTCTTCTCAAGTTCAGAGCACTGCTGAAAATGTAAATTGTTTAGAGTTGCTTATCTTGAACAACATAATTTAAGAATGTGCCTCATTTACATTCATTACATTTGAATGTTTTTAACGTGTATATGAAATATTCAGCCTGAGTAACTTACATTACAAGACTTTTCTCCCAGAACTGCATTTAATAATTTGCTTTTTCCTTCTCCTGTCCTTTCCAAAAATTCCTATGGTTGCCTTTCTTCTGTCTTTATCCATCACATCCATATTTGAAATGGCATCTCTGTGCATATGGATGTCATTGACACTATTTACACATTTACATTTATGCATTTGGCAGACACGTTTATCCAGCGACTTATCAGTACATGTATCCCCTGGGAATCGAACCCACAACTTCGCACTGCTAACACAATGCTCAATCAATTGAGCTACAGGAACACTATTTCTAAGTAGATGCACATGAAACACAAAATAATTTTAAATACTACACAATGTATGCTAATGGATTCATGGTCTTGTCTCTGATCATTATGGCATGAACTTTTTCATTAACGTCTTCAATGATCTGCTTTGCTTTCTTTCTTATGTCCTTATCTGGGTTTCTTGAAAGGATTTTTATAACAAAAGTCATAGAGAGAGTGTAAAATAGTCATGATAAACTTTTTAAATGATCATTGATCATTTAAATGTCTTTTCTGAAATAAATATTGAAAGTGAAACGTCAAAAAATATAATACATTACACTGTTTTATAGTTACTGTGTCTAAATTCTGCAGATCTGTTACTAACGTGTATTAGTGGCAAACTAGAAGCAGATGGATTCACAGTTTACTTGCCTGTTGTCAATAATCCCTCTGTAGTTGAGTCAGACAATCATGGTCGCTTTCCTTTTAGTACCTGTCAGAGAACTTCCTTAGCATTTGTTTTGAATCAGGACATAAAGTAAAAACTCATTTTTGTATGTTTTTAAGATTTTTTATACCATGGCTCTTCATTAGTGGGATTGATAAAGTCCTAGTGGGAAAAAGCATTTTTAAATCTTTTAACTTTAACAAATACTATTGTCCAGACTAACACTGATGAGACATTGAAGCAGGCATTTCACATATGTACATGCAAAGATAAACATTACACTTTATAGCATGGATCATAAACCCTTTAGATAATAACCTCATTTTTTGGTTCACAACCTTTTTAGTTGACACTTGTTGACAAGATTCAGGCCTAAGTATGTAATTACTAATAAGGAACGCTGCGAAAAAAGTGCTTAAGATTGACTGACAAAACGGTTCTTGATTCGCGATTGTGGATATTATTGAAAAAATACATTACATAGCTTAAATCAACAACATACTGTACCTCATAACAAATAGCGGCAGCACTACAGCTACCCTAATGAGGCAACACCACCCTGCACCGCGGCATATCTTTATATGTATAATTTACTTCATTATTTCTGCATGTTTTGTGTTTGTGTTTTGGAGAGAAAAGCTAAGCACCTGACGTGACTGTGAATTAATAATGTTACTGCCACATAATGTAGCATTAATGTATCATTACACTTTTTCAGTCTGTGGTGTTGCACCATTTTCATACACCAACATGCAAAAAGTTTTACCAATGTTTTGCAAGAATGTTTACCAATGTTCTAATTTCATTAACAGTAATAATTAGATTATATACAGCATTAATTAGAAAGTCATTCTTTAAAACTTACTGTGCAATATAATCCACAAGCTTCCGCCCTGCAGTATCTGTATGAAAGCTGTTGACAAGCTTTTATAACTTACATGAAGGGGTGGAGTTTTAGGAAGCGACATTGGACAGATTGGATTGGACCTATAACTTACATTATTAACAGGGTTTTTTGCATTACATACCAGAATGAACTAGGTGGAGGGGATAAAAATAAAGACAAGATTCTTAAATCCAACCAAAACATTTTTAGAAAGGTAGAGAAAGTTATTACTTTTGACAAAAGATTAATAATGCACATTATTAATTTTAATAATAATGCACAATAAAACCAAGAATATGTGACGAAATTTTTTAAACATATTTGTACACATTTTACAAATTATTAAAATTGAATTATATCTTCAATAAATTAGTAAATATTAATTAAATATAGACATTCATTTAATTAACATAGATACCCAGATTATTTTAAGCGTTTTACACTGCATAACATTTGTGACAGGACACATGCACCACACACACACACACACACACACACAGTGTTTGAAAACAAGCATATAATACATGCAAACAAACCAAAAGGCTGTTTGTTGTGACTTTCATGTAATTTAAACCTAAGGAAAACCAACATTTAGCATTTAGGAGAAATCATCGCATAGCAGCACGTTCCTACACTTGCCACTTGAAATTTGCTCCATTCATTTCAGACACATTTTAAATTTGATTTTTATATTCTACTTCATGTAAGCCCATTTAACACATGATTGCAAATCCTATAAACTGTATGATTCCAAATAGATATAATAAACATCAATAAGCTGTTTAAATAGCTTATTTAATAATTAAACAACAAGTTATAAATAAAATTATATACTTGTGTATTAAAAAACTACGCGGAAGTCGGTTATAAACCAATGCAAATTGCTTGTGATGTAAGTTGCTTTATGAAAGTGTATAATGAATGTACAGTGAATGGGTGATTCCTTCCTTCAACTGCCAGGCATCAGTTTCTGCTGTGTCTGACTTTTAAGTCTGCCCTTAAATTTGGAGCAATTAACAACTAGAGTTCTGAGTTTACACCGTCACAGGTTTGGATCTGATTTGGAGACAATCAATAGGAAAAATAAAGAAATGGAGATATGTCTATTTGATTGTAGAGTACCCAGCAATGTTATGTTTGTAACAGTGAGACTTATTGATGTCTTCAATGAAAATTTCTCAAACTTTAAAGAAATACTATAATACTGTTTCTGATCAAATTTAGTCATTGTACAACCCTAAATGCATGTCTGTAATTGATGTGTATCCAGCTTACCTTTGTTGTTGAACTTTTTAAGCACTTCCATTTTTACCGTGGAACAATTTGTTTTATTAAATTAACCAACATTTTTAATATGTTGCTGTGCCCCTAGTTTCTGTGCCCCAGCATCAACATCAAGTTTTATTAAAATAGAAGCCTTATGAAAATGCTATGACATTAAAATTACAATAATGCATTGTGGCTATGATGTAAATATAATACAATGTTTACAGCATGTTTGAGCAGGAAAATCACAGATGAATCTCTTTAATATCTCTATTATTTCTTCTAGACAGCAATGAGATTAAACAGAGTTTCTGAGATTTCCTGAGCAATGAAGGAGCAACCACTGAGAAATACAATTTTCTCCTGTGTAGTTATTTCACAAAGACTTTCAGCTCAGTTCATTTTCAGCATGCGTTATGTTAGACTCGCATGGCCATCAAGTCTGTTAAAAGACAAAACAAAAGTTTGTGTATATTTTGAGTCTCTTTTGCGTCCTACATTTAAATATGCTGCATTTATTCTTAGGCCTGGATTACATGCATGACAGTCAGAGCAAACTGCTTTCGGTTTGTCATCTTCCTCTTATATCTGAGAAAGCACGAGTTTGTTTCCATTTTGCATCTCTTTTTGCATCTGTTCATGTAAAGCTCTTTGTTTGGTTATGTAGCGAGGCTTTTGATAGTCAGGTTTTATTTTAAAGCTTCATGATTTCTTTAAAGTTTGCAGAGGAAGTTTTGCTACAGGTATATCACGAAAGTCCAGGAGCAAAACGTGAAATTGTGACAGATTTGAGATCTTATAAATTCCTATTTGCGGGTCTACAAATCTGAATTCCTTTATTAAATTTAAGAAATGATCTTTATCTGCAATTAATTTTCAAGCTTAATTGCTGCTATTTTACTAGCAGG
>JAZGTH010000671.1:0-14342 GCA_036877525.1 Chromobotia macracanthus
TTAAAGTGATTTGATTTTCTACTGTTTTCAGTGAAATCTCGAAGTGTAGCTCCAACTCATTATGAGAGGGTGATGCTACAGTGAATTAATACACGAAATATGTGAATCTTTTGAAAGAATTATTAAATTAAACGATGTAGTATAAAAACAATGAGTGAAGAAATGTTCAAATGCAAGGAGGAGTTTTATTTTGATAGTTTATTTTGATGTGTGTGATTCTTAACGATCACAATTTTGTCTAGGCAACAACAGTCACTTCCGCTATGTGTTAGTATGTCTTTTAGGTTATAGTATATGTAGGTAAATAGGATGCTCCTGTGGAGCTGATAGGATTTGTTAGAGTTTGGAAAAGAGCTGCCTGTATTGCTTCTCATTTCCTGCCTGATGTGTCATAGAGCAATTGCTGCTCTGTTCATCTGGGATTGTCCTTCTGCACTTTCTGTCACCATGGTGTAATTGTCACCTCTTTATGCAGAACACAGACCACACATGAGACCACACCACACACAAACCAGTCAGAGTAAACAACATCAGTCATGAAACTAACAATTATTGATTTTTATTTTTTACTTTACAAAAACAGAACAATATAACAAAGCAAACTGAATCAATTTAGTTAAAGCTTGCATAAAAGTTTAGTTTAAAAAACTTGCAATATAACAATATGAAAGTTTAAAGATTTGTCAATGACTTATGTCAACTTGACTTGCATGTAAAGAATAATATCATAACATCTCACTTTATTCAATTGATTGTTTCATATTTCTGTTGAGGAAAACCTTCCCAATACTCTCATGTGTCCCTTCTAGCATTTCATGTTCTCAATATTTATAACAAAGTTTATAATCACACACAGGCTGAAAAAACTCTTCAGCTTCAGGTTGCAGTTGAGCCTGATATTAAAGAGGCTGTAATGTAACAAAGGGTGTCCCTGTTTCTAATCTTTGAGAAAATGTCCTGCTCAAAGGTCCCACAGCTCATCCTAGTAAATGTTGCCTCTTGTACCAAAGTTAGGATCACATTTTTATTTTATATATGTCAAATATCAGAATAATACTGGTCAAAGTGATTTATTTTGAAAAATAAAGTAATTTAAGGTTTTCACCACATTCACAAGGTAGGTCGTAAGTTTGCTTACTGCTGGAATGATGTTCTTTGGGTGGCAAGCTTCCCACTTTATCCTCCAAACATACTGATGGTCATTATGGCCAAACAGTTCAAATTCAGACCAGAGCACATTCCTCCAGAAATTAAAATCTTTGTCCTCATGTGTAGTTGTAAACTGTAATCTTGCCTTTTATGGTAGATTTGGAGCAACGGCTTCTTCTTGCTTAACAGCCTTTTAGGTCATGACGGTATTATACACATTTTACTGCCAAAAAGATTTTTTCACCTGTTTCCTCCAGCATCTTTACAAGGTCCCTTGCTGTTGTTTGGGGATTGCTATTCACTTATTGCACCAATGTACGTTCATCTCTATGTGACCGGGGATTTTGATTTACCACCAAGACAACATTTAGCGGGTTCACTTACTTTGTAGTTTATTCATTTAATATTTTCAAAAGAATGATTTGTTCTGAAAAGTTTTCCAAGAATGTACAAGAGACTGTTCCGGCTCAAGGCTTTCACAAAATAGACCAGAAAAGGTAAAACAGATTTTTGAAAAAAAGGAAACCAAACAAAACAGAGAAGGATACACAGAGCTGGGAATGCAATTTAAATCTCACAGCTCTATATTTCTTGGTTTATAATTATTACTGATGCACTTACACAATTTGGCTTCGATGTCTGTTTGTCTGTAAGCAAAGGCAAAACTCTTAACCATCAAAACAGCACAATACGGCAGTAGGAATAATAACAATGAGGTCCTATTTTACACCTCACCTTCACTTTATGAGGGCTGAAATCCCCAACAAAATGCTGTAAATGTTGGCTGCTCTTACATATGACACCAATTACGGAGAGTGCGCGTCTCCCTCGCACTGCTCACTACGCATCACCCAGAAAATCTGAGGACAAGAGCACATGTGCATTTCCCATGCGTAATAAACACAACACCCCCTACTGATGACTTACGGAAAATACAGGTATTCACTGTCTCTATTGACGTAGCAATTTACAGAAAACAGCAAATAAAAATAATATAAAGTTTAAACAGGCAAATAGAGAACCAAACTTCTATACTTTTTACCACCTGGTTACATCTAGGACTAAAAATTTGTCTCCTTCTGAAACAGTATGATGCTTGTATGGTCCTACATTGTTTGTATTTGCGTAATATTGTTTGAACAGATGAACGTGGCACCTAAAAATTATGCCATTTAGCCTATCAAATACTTCTGCAGCTATGACATAATTTCCTGGAATTTTTCAAGCTGTTCAAAGGCACAGCTTGGTGTAAATAAACCTCTGACCCACGACAATTGTGATATAATAAAATATAAGTGAAATAATGCATCTGTAAACATTGTTTTTGGATAAATGAGTATGTCCTAACAACTTGCTAAACCTACATTTTGTTAATATGAAATCTCTATGCTGGTTTAAAACTTAGTTTTAATGACTTCAACCACAACAAGTGTATGTAAACATACGACTTCTACTGTGCCACAACCATTTGCCAAAATAAACATTGCAGTGAGCAAATTTTTCTGTGGTAACCTTTGGCAGTGGTTCTGATGTTGGTAAGCACATTTAGCCATTGTTACGCAGCTGTAAGTAAAGTCTTTCAGTCCATGTAGCTGTGATTGGATGCAGCTCCCCGTAATCCAACTCATTGGCCAATTATAGATAATTTATGAATTTTGACAGATTTCTAAAAATTGCAGCCAAGGTCTTGTTGCCATCACCTTAACACGACTGACGGGAGGGGGGGAATATTTTGAGGGTTTTAGGCAAAAACACATGATAGTTTAGAGTTATGATCAGTTCATGTTGATTGGAGCTGTGGCTGGAGGTCAGGCAAAATAGTACTCCCTTCAACCTCTACTATCAGCCCCCAATTACTCCTATATAAACATGAAGCAGGACCTTCAACATGGACACTTTTAAAAGATACTTTAAGACACATAAGATACTTTTCACTAGGTGCTCACACATCTCTTGTTTGACAATCTCACATCTCTGCTATAACAAAGAAAACCAGCTTTGACAGCAAGTTCAAGTTTGACAGAGGATTTTGTCTCCTGAAGGGTTGGTGTTTGCTACATGTTTGTTGAGGTTATAGGAGGACAAGAAGTACATCAGACTGCAGTCTGTGCAACTATATGAGAGAAATTTTAAAATGTGAGAGATTTTAAACCCTGTTTATAGGCAGCAACTCCACATTTCCAACAAAAAAAGCTCATCATTGAAAACTCAACAGCTGATTATAATAGAGTAACATTACCAGTTAGAACACACCAGTTAAAACACAAAAAGAACATGCATTAATTATTAGACATACATGGTTTTTGTGAGCATAGTAGTAAAGAATAGTAAAGAATAAGAAGAGCAAATCTGCTCTATACAATATAATTATTATTAGCTAAAAGATTTATAAAGGTATATCCAGTTACCCATGGCACAGTACGTCACACCATAATCTATACCCATCAAATAGTCATTATGAAACAATAGACTGAAATTGATTCCCAAGGGTTTACTGTTGTCTTTTGCTGTACTGTTTCTGGTTCATCAAGCAGAAATGTTTCAAACGTGTCTGCACAAACACAGTCAGGCATTTCATTATAAGAACTGTGTGTGTGTTTAAAAGTTTGATTGTTGTGACATACCAAAATCAATAAATTTGTTGCAACAATCAAAGATATCTGTGTAACATTTATATCGACAATCAATCAAAAACATATACAGTACTGTGCAAAAGTCTTAGGCACATTAGTATTTTCATACCCAAAATGGTTTTATGGTTTTAAATATATTTATATAAATATATATACAGTAACATCAGAGCTAGTTTGTGAGCAAAAACTGCGATGCACCTTGCTTGTTTATTAGCCAGTTATACAGTAGCCTAAATTGTCATTGTGTCAGTTCGGAGAGCTTAGGAGCAACAACATCATCTCCACTGACATTTCTGCAGGCAGGTCCTTATCAATCTCACCTAACAGTAAAGAGGGCGTGTCAGCTGTTAATACCAAATCAGGCTGCGTGCAACTCAACATTATAACACTTATGGTGATAAACCTATGAAATTCCATGAATGCAACAAATCGTCTCAGTTATGCATGTAACTCTCGTTCCCTGAAGGAGGAAATAGAGACTTTACGTCAACTTACTGACGTATGGGGTCTCACTTGAGAGCCCTATCACCTTTGAGTAGTACAAAAATGCGGCAACTATGAGGTAATGCACATGCCAGTGCTTTTGTTACATGGTTTGTGTGCATATTTGAGCAAATATATACATGTCTAAAGTAAAAATCTGATCGTCTACCAAATGCCATTGCATCTTTGACAAGTTTTGCTTTTTTTTTAAAGCTGGGCTCAGACTAGAGGATTTTTACAAAATATAGATGTGATGGATTTATTAAATATTATTATAACATGTCGTTGACGAACTTCTACAATATGTTTCTTCATATCCTCTGTATAACAGATGCATAAATCAGCTTGTTACATTACAAGATAATCTGAGCCAAACATGGGACCCAATCAAGGTCCTGGACCCGATTTTTTCTAAGATTCTTGGGAAGGGAAAATTGAAGTAAAATCAGCCTGAAAATCCTGCAGTCTGAGCCCAGCTTTAGGCCTCACCATAACCTATGGTTAATGAAGGCTCAGGGCGCAGTCCAAAATCACCTTGCTCATTGCACTCAGTGAAGTTGTCTTTAAATTTGCGAGCAAGCAACTGAAGGACATGATGATTGATGAGGTGTAGCATGTCCTACTGAGGCCACTTCACTCCAGATATGGGGAGTGGTGTGTGGGAACAGGAAGGAGGGGGTGAAGTCAGAGACAGTGAAACAGGGGGCAGCAGTATAATGACAAATAAAGACCAGTCTGAAAATACTACACCAGATTACAGCCCCCAGGGGAGCAGATAAAATCTAATAAAAAAGTGCACTAATGCATAAAGCCCTAATAAGTATTCCTTTCACAATTTTACATGATGTGGCAACTTTACGAGACACTGGTACAAACTCAACATACCGCTCCATACTGCTAAGTTTCTTGAAATCTGTTCAGTTGAGTTTTTGGAAACAATGGCTGCATATAACATGACCTAAATATGAACGACAAGTCAAGCATCAACATTTCAACATTTACCAACAGTAACTTAAACGCCATCTAAGGCATTAAACACAGTTAATCTTAAATGCAGCTAACTCCTGTTTGTATGCTTTACTAAACGGCAGCATCTTACTTGATTTGTAAATGTCAACTAGCGAGTTTGGAAATCAAAACATTAGAATGAAGACCAAACCTCAATTAAACTTTGACCCTATTTACTGAATGACTGAAATGCATAGGCAGTCTACTTTGTCCAGCATTTTTAAAAAGACGTCTCAACAAACTGAAGTGAAGTGGCTGACGAGGGAAACAGGAGGAAATTAGCTACCAGGGTCTGTGCTCTGTTAAGGTTAAGCAATTGTGATTGGGTGGGGGTGAGGAGAGTGAGTGGGGTTTAGGAAAGGTGTATAGCCAATTATTCTTTGCCAAAGTGTAAAAGTACAGAAAGTAAAGGGAATGTAAAAGTAGCTCTTGTTTAATTGTTTAAATTATTGTTTAATGTGACATTGTTCAGTTGTGCTATACAGTATTGATGATTGTAATTCATGTGTTAATATATTGGATAGAATATTAAACTCACAATCTTCTAAGTAAACCATAAATCAATAAACCATGTTAGTCTTATCACATGGGATGATTTTAAAATAATTATTTTACTTTACTAATAGCTTTAGCCAATGTTGCCATTTGCCAGGTGGCTGAACTCCTTTTCATGATGTAATTCCTGCGGGTGAAGTTTATTTTAAAAATGCTTATGAAAAGCTACATTACTTTCCTTTTTCGGCTATCTTTCTATTTCTGCATTACTGTAAACATGAAACTGAGGGATGAGTCTAAATAATTTTAACAATGTTTCTGGTTGATAATAGTTATAGCATATTTGTTTTTTATATTTTCTTTTGTATTCATAAGACAATATAAAGATTGTTAAACTATAATCATGTACTTATAGGAAACACATGAACCCAGTGCCAACAGCAAGTGGTTGGTGTGAAGCACAGCGTTATTACAGTATTACAGAGTGTTGTGTTCTCTGAGGTAGCCAGTGAAGAAAATGGCCTTCAGAATTGCCAAGCAACACCATGTTTCAGCGAGTGTCTCAACCAAACTCAGTCAGTGACACTAATTTATCAGTAATTTATCAGTAATTTATCAACTATTCTTTTAAGTTACAGCAACTCTAGACTCAAGAGTAAGTTGAAATGACCTGTGCAGCTAAATTGATTAAACTTAATTTAAGGCAGCAATGTTTTTTTTACAGTGTAGTTACAGTTTTCTTAAGACACTAAGTGTAATGCAGTCGTAATTGCCTGTACTAAGTAGCTCAGTATGGCTGAGTAATTAGCTGAAGTACAGCAACCCACTAACTCAAATGGGGAATAAATCTCTTTGAATCGACCCACTCGGCCTCATTGACTCCAGTTTAAATCTGAGCAAGGAGGGTGTTAGTGGAGGTGCTGAAAGAGAATGTAAGAGTGAAGAAGTGGGCAGTAGAACTTAGAATCTACAATTTCCCAAAGACTGTAGATTCTCAGAGAAAAATTTTATAAAATGTTTTTTAAATTAAGTATCACCTCTATTTATCACCTACTATTTATCTATTCTTTAAAAGAAATAAATAAGACACAGGCAAGTCTGTTGTTGCCATACAGAGCTATAGCAACCCTCATCTTTTGGTTTTAGAACAATTTGCTGGCAGAACAGAGCGCAGTTTGAGACGTTGAGGGTACACATACACAGTGCCCTGTAGTGGCCCCTACGCAGTGTTGTCTATACCCTCAAAATGGTATATGTGTAAAAATCCACAGTTTACAATGTGTTTGTTGGTTTTTCACTGCAGTGTTGAGCAGGAGCTGGCTGTGGTTGTGTCGGATGTCGCAACACATGCAAATCACTGCTGCATTCAGCTTGGGCTTAATGTGCAGTGTGGGGGGCTGATACACTCTATTTTCCAAGGTTTATTGCATGCATTTGTGAGAGGTTACAAATAATGTATAAATGTCACATGTTAAAAGTTAACAGTAATATAAAAATAAACTGATCTGGGTGAAAATGTGTATCCATGATCCAATAACTCATAATTGGATATCTGGCACAGATGACGCATAGGAAATTTCATAGGAAAAACTAGACAAGGGGGATTAATGACATCACTCCCCTCTGACGCTCTGCTGAAGCCCATCCTGACTTAGTCTGCAGCTCTTTGACAAGACCAGCTCAGTATTCGGAAAAGCTTAAAAATCTGAAAACTATGTCTGAGAAGTGTGTTATGAGAAAACGTACACAGCACATCCACAAGATAGCATATCACAAACTGTTTTGTATTCATATTGTCCCATGTATGTAAATGTTCAGTGTCACAGAATTCAGGGTATTTTGAATTGTCAGATAACCATTCATTTTATGATTTTCATAAAGTCATCTTTATTTTGAGCTTTACACAATACAGATTTTTAAAACAGTTTTACAATTACATTTATTAATATGAAAGTAAAGCGAATACAGCATTGTCATTGTAGCAGAGAATTTATCTCAATGTCAGCGGCTTAATGCTAAAATAAATCTTTGAACACAGTGCTTCCAGTCTGGTTTCTGACGGACTCCCTAATAAGAATCATCCAAAATGTGTGGTGCTGGGGACAAGGTTGACCCACATGCAGTAACTCAAATTAAGTCACATTGTAGTTCCAAATGTGATCCAAATGCATGTATGTAAAATTAATAAATAAGAGCTGTAAAGCTGGGGTCACTCAATTGACATTGTGTTGATGTAGTGACACAAGGGGTTCAACCTTTGGAGACTGATCACTTTGCTTCTTATCATAAAATGCCAATGAGAAATGGCCTTAAAAAAAGCGGCGATCGGAATTGGCGAGTGTGATTTGCATGACAATCTCCTCACCTGGACATCTGGGTATAATAGGGAGATGCCATGCACCACTTATTTAGATTCTGTGTATGCTCTTCACCTGCTCTGCTTCATTCAGCCTGCACGCTGTGGTATTCCATGGCACAGATCAGTGGTCTTCATTTTCTTCCCATGCACAGGTAAATGCAGGGAGTCCCTTTAAAAGAGCAGTACTCACTGATAGTGTCTTAAGATGTTTTATCCATGCTTGTATTTAAACAAACAGTGAATTTCCTCAAAGAGCAGAACTTATAGTCTTTTTAAAGATATTTTCCCATGCATGCATGGGCATGATATGGCACCTGAGGCCAAAGACCATATTCCATGTCTTGCCCTTGGACGGGACACAGGGGAACTAGGTGGTTGCCACCGGTGGAACCATCACTTAGGATAGAGCCACTCCACCACGCAGCTTTATTTCTTCAAGTGGCTTCATGGGCTGGTGCTCTTCCCATGGAGATGACCCACAGACATGCCCCTTCGGATAGTTGTCCCCCTCCAGCCTGATGGTGTACGTGGCTGCTTTTGCAACATATTACATTACACTGGATGGGAAATCCTGGAGGGGTAAATACGATCAAGGCATTGTCTGTGTGTCTCATATTTGCACCAGTATTTTTTCACATTTTCTGAGACCTCATCTCGACTACATCCCCAAGGTTCCCAAATACCTGGACTACATGGAAGAATTTAGTAGGTCTGAGCAGCTCTTTGCCTGCTTTGGAGGTCGGCAGAAGGGATCTCCAAACAGATCTTTTGCATCATAGATGTCATTCTTTGAACCTACTGATCGTGGGATGTGCCATCTCACTTAGAGGTCACATTCTGCTAAGAATAACCTCCTCTTGGGCACTAGTAGGGTGCCCCTTTAGCAGACATAGCAGAGCTTAGGGATGGGTCACACCTAATACTTTTGTGAGGTTATAACCTCAGAATGGAATCAGTTTCTTCCACTGTGCTTGTCTATCTAACAAGCACCTATAAGAAGCGATAGGGTGTCTTGGATGCTACAGCGCCTTTCATCCTAGAGGTGATAATGAGTGCTCTTTCACCCCTTTTACCTCTTTCACCCCTATTTTTTTTAATAGAGCCCAGCAGAGGGGGCTCTCTCAGCAACTGTATATGCCATTCGTGGCTACCCAATTGGTTAGCTCACTGACAGATCGTCATATGGTAATGCAGTAAAAAGTTAGTCTGTCGCTGTGGCAGTGGCATGGATGCACATTCCCTAATTAGTGAGCCTCATTGAGTGGGGTTATAAAAAAAGACATCATTAGGGATATGGAATGTTGCGTCACTGCTTCCACTGATTGTGTTTTCTGTTTTTTGGCGTCTTGCTTCTTGCTGCCGGAGGTATGTGTTTGCTGTTTTATATTTATTGTTTTAGGTTACTTTCTGTAACATTATGGCCTTTCTTTAAAGCTGGTGTTTGTTCAGTGCGCCCCTTGATCGCATTGCGTGACTGATTTATGTTTTTTGTGATTTGTGTTTTTTGTATTTGTTGCGTGTATCAGGTCTTCCTCATGCTTTTCTGCCTTATGGCTTGACCCATTGATGCTGTTGTTTTGTTTTGTTTGCTTCTTTTTGTTGCTGCTGTTTTATTTTGTACAGCTTGGTGTGCCATTGACGCTGGGGTGTCGTGGTGTTCTGCTTTTGTTCCTGGCGTTAAATTGCATCGCCTGCTTGCTGAGTTGTTTGTTTATTTATTAGTTACTTTATATTTTTGTTTTGTCTGTGTTGCTTATTGGTATCATTATTATTTTCTGTTTTGGTTTGCTTGGATACTTAAGCCTGTTGGAAAAGAAATACTCCGTTACCACTCATGATAACTGTTACCACTCATGACTCCAAGAGTTGGTTGAAGGAGCTCAGTGGTTTGAATATATTGTGGTGCCTGATTGGAGTAGAGTTGGGGCTCCCAGGTTTAGGTTTGTTTTCTTGTAATTGGTTTAGTTTGTTCCTTATTTATTTTATTTTTACTCTGGTTAATTGTTTGTTTTTCCTTCTTATTTTTAGGAGCCAGGGTGACCCAGAGAGGGGGCAGGCTAGCTATTCTTTTGGTGTTGGAGTGAATTCCCATTTTCCTTATTTTTTTGTAGTGGATTTACTAGTGTGAGTGTAAAATTTCGTGCACTTGTGGATATTATTATGGATCATTGAAGGCCCAGCCTCTAGCCTACCTTACTAGGAAGCCCAAACTCCTTGGTTACGCACAGTTAGGCCCAGAAATATTTGGGCACTGACACAAATTTTGTTATTTTAGCTGTTTACCAAAACATATTTAAAATACAGTTATATAATTAAAATGGGCTTAAAGTGCAGACTCTCTGCTGTAATTTGATGGTAATTTTGGAACAAGGGTTTAGGAATTACAGCTCCTTAATATGTAGCTGCCTCTTTTTCAAGGACCCAAAAGTAATTGGACAATTGCCTAAAAAGCTATTTCATGGGCTGTTCCCTCGTTAATCCATCATCAGTTGAGCAGAAAAAAGTCTAAAATTGATTCCAGGTGTGGCATTTCTGTTTGGAAGCTGTTGCTGTGAATCCCAACATGCGGTCAAAAGAACTTTCAATGGAAGTGAAACAGACCATCGTTAGGATGAAAAAGAGAAGAAATCCATCAGAGAGATAGCAGAAATGTTAGGAGTGTCCAAATAAACAGTTTGGTACATTCTGAGAAAAAAGAGAGCACTGATGAGTTCTGGAACTTAAAAAGGCCTCGGCCTTCCATCTACGGAAGACAACAGTGGTGGATGATCGCAGGATCCCTTCCATGGTGAAGAAAAACCCCTTCACAACATCCACTGAAGTGAAGAACACTCTGCAGGAAGTAGGTGTATCAGTATCTAAGTTTACCATAAAGAGTCAAGAGTCAAGATTTATTTGTCACATACAAGTTATAGAATACAACAAGTAGTGAAATGTGAATCTGAATGCTCCGTTAGACTGTGAGATAAATACTAAAAAGTAAAAACACACGAAATGTTAAAGTACTTAGAGTACAGAAATATATAAAATACAAAATATAAAATACAAAAATACAGTTGGACCAGTGACAGAATAACAGAATAGATTGTATGTGGATGGATGAATTGTATAAATTATAAATATAATAAAGTGCAAGTGCAGTGTGCAAGTGGAATGCAGTGTGCAAAAGAGTATAACTAGCATGTTATGCCAGAGTCACTTAAATGTAGTGTGTTTGTCCATGTTTAAGTGTCCTGAAGGAAGAAGCTCCTCCGTAGTCTCTCCATTATAGCCATCAAGGTGCGGAAGCGTCTACCTGAGTGTAGCAGTATGAACAGCCGGTGTCCAGGGTGGGTGGAGTCATTGAGAATCTTAGTAGCCCTAGCTTTGCATCGCCTGGTGTATATGTGATCCAAAGAAGGGAGATCTGTCCTGGAGATACGCTCAGCTGAGCGCACCACTCTCTGAAGAGCTTTACGATCTTTGACTGATATGTTTCCATACCATGATGAGATGCACTGAGTCAATACACTCTCTACAGCCCCAGTGTAGAAAGTTTTCAGGATCATAGGAGAAACACTGAATTTCCTCAGTAATCTCAGATGGTACAGTCTTTGTCTGGCTTTTTTGATGACCATATGGATGTGGTCGGACCATGTTAAATCCTCAGAGATGTTCACACCGAGGTATTTATAGCTGCTCACTTTATCCACAGGGGTCCCATTGATGATTACTGGGGAGTAGGCCCGCTGCTGCCTCCTCCTAAAATCAACAACCATTTCTTTGGTTTTGCTGACATTCAGAGAGAGACAGTTAGCACCATAATGTTAATTTCTCTACTTCATCATGGTAGGCAGACTCATCGTTGTTGGAGATGAGGCCCATCACCACTGTATCATCTGCAAACTTGATAATAGATGTGGAGTTGTGAGAGGATACACAGTCATATGTATACAGTGAGTAGAGCAGGGGACTGAGAACGCAACCTTGTGGGGTTCCTGTACTCAGGGTGATGATGTTGGAGGTGTTCTGACCTACCCTCACTACCTGAGGTCTGCATGAAAGGAAGTCCAGAACCCATTCACAGAGGTGGGAATTCAGTCCTAGGTCTCTCAGTTTGGAGACCAGTCTATGAGGGATTATGGTGTTGAAGGCTGAGCTATAGTCTATGAACAGCAGTCTCACATAATTTCCTTTATTGCTGTCTGTATGTGTGAGAGTGGCATGGAGAATGTGGGAAACGGCATCTTCAATAGACATATTGGGGCGATAAGTGAACTGGAGGGGGTCGATGTTGTGTGTAATGGAGGAGCAGATGGTGTTCTTGATAAGCTTCTCAAAGACTTTCATGATTAGTGAGGTGAGTGCCACGGGTCGATAATTGTTTAGGCAGGAGGGCATGTTGTTTTTTGGCAGTGGAATAATGACAGATTTTTTAAAGCAGGTAGGGACAATTGACTGGGCAAGGGACTCATTGAACATTGATGTAAACAAACCAGTCAGCTGATCAGCACATTCTCAGTACACATCCTGGAATGCCATCAGGCCTGGCCGCTTTCCTGATGTTCACCCGCTTCAGAGCTTTACGAACCTCGTCCTCCATCACGACAATGGCGCACTCCTCGCTGACATTGCTGTACTTCTCCACAGTGTGCACCGGCAGACCACCAACGTCGCCAGGGCGGTCCGCTTCAAACTGCGCATAGAAGGTGTTCAGCTCATTTGCCAGAGAAGAGTTAGCTTTAACCGTGATGGAGGGTTTTTACTTCCAAAAGCACAGATGGTCCTTAGTCCCTGCCACATGCGTGTGGAGTCATTCAGTTGGAAGTGAGATTCCACACGCTCTCTTTACCGTTGTTTAGCGGTTTTAACCACGCATCGGAGAGCGTAGCATGTTAACTTATAGTCGTTTACGTCCCGTGACAGGAGTCCTGCGTTGTACGCTGCTGTGCGTGCATTCACCGCTGCCCTGATTGTACTGTCGACCCATGGTTTCTGGTTTGAGAATGTTTTTATTGTAATGGTGGGTGTTTCTTGCTCAACAAGCATACCAACAAAGCTCACGGTTACATCCGCAAACTCACTGACATCAGCAGAGCTAGACCGGAACATGTCCCAGTCTCCGTCATCGAGTGCGTCCTGTAGCGCAGCCTCTGACTGGGCGGACCAGCGTTTCACCTCCCGCCTCTCAGGAGCTTCCCGTACAAGCTTTTGTTTATATTCCGGTATGAGGAAAATGGCTGCGTGGTCCGATTTTCCAAAAGCTGGTAGCAAGTTGGCTTTGTAACCATTTCTGAATATTGAGTAGCAGTGATCCAATGTATTACCCCCTCTCGTTGGACAGGAGATGTGCTGGTAAAAGTTCGGCATTACCTGTCTATGGTTGGCTTTATTGAAGTCACCAGACACAATGATAGCCGCATACGGGTGATTGCTTAGCAAACTCTGAGCGTGTCGTGGAGCTTAGACAGGGCCAGATCCGTGTCTGCTTGAGGAGGGATGTACACAGCTGTGGCGATGACCGCTGTAAACTCACGAGGCAGGTAGAACGGGCGGCACATGATTGTTAGATGTTCCAGGTGAGGCGAACAGGAACGCGACAGAGTGGAAATGTTCCTGGGGTCACATCATTTGTTATTAACCATGAAACAGACCCCACCGCCTCTGCTTTTACCGGCCTCAGCAGTCCTGTCCATCCGAAGAACAGAAAAGTTATCAGACGGCGTTACAGCTTCATCTGGTACCGATGGGGTCAGCCATGTTTCGGACAGGCAGATAATGTTACAGTCCCTTATATCCTGTTGGAATCTTATCCTGGCTCTGAGATCATCCATCTTGTTCTCGAGTGATTGGACGTTGGCGAGCAGAATACTGGGCAAAGGTGGACTGTGTGCTCTGGTCCTCAGTCTGTTACGAACCCCAGCCGCGTTTACCTCTGTGTTTCTTGTACAGTCACCTTGGAAGAGCTTCTTCACGGCCATTGTTCTCACCTGCCGAGCGAAGAATCTCAGGTAGCCATGTCACATCAGTGGGTAAAGCGTCAATAAGTAGGTGAGTAAGTTGGTTTCCGATGTTTAAAAGTGTTCTGCTGTCGTATGTCATCAGTGCAGATGTAATGTGTGCGAAAGGTATGAGTAGTTGTAAGTAAATAAATAAATAAAAACACAGTCTTAGCGGAGTGTCCAGGACGCGTCCAAAGGTGGCAGCGCCATCTTGAAATCCCCTAAAGAGAAGTC
>JAZGTH010000672.1:0-14308 GCA_036877525.1 Chromobotia macracanthus
TTCCTTACCAAGTACTTTGAGCTGTAAATATCCTGCTATCCGATCACATAGTCTCTTAACAGGCAGCACAAGACAAACAAGCCGTTCCCTTCGGTTTAATAAATCACATACGTTAGAACGCGCCAGCAAAGGAAATGATGGCGCAACGCAAAGTTTTTATTTTCAGCCTGTGTTTTTGATTCGTATGGGATAGAAATAGGAAATGCATACACAGACTCGTTTTTCTTTCATCCTGAAATGGTTTTAGAAACATCTGGGCTCCATTAACAGCTCGCTTGGGAACAGTAATAAAGACGCGATCACTCGCAGCAATTTACTTTCTGAATGTTTGTGCTCTTGGGAGACTAGCATGTCGAAAGTTTACCAAACTAACGAGTTTACCAGGAGACATTAAACAATGATCACTGTAATAGCGGAAGATCGTTACTCACTTCGTGGTGACTTGTAGCAACAAGCTTCAGTGTTGTTGATGCTCCGCTGCAGCATAACGCGCCGAACGTGTACCGCCTTGCGCCACGCCACTAAGACGCGCAGCCAACATCTTTAAGCAAGGGTCTATCTATATAAACATGCATTTTACATTATTGGTTAAAATATGACTTATTAGGAATAAAACAACTCACTGAAAAAATGCTGACCACAACTATTAACGATTTACTGAATGGAAACAATAAACAACACTCGAGTTACCGTGGTAATTCAAGGGTTGAGTGCCTTCAGGGATCTCCAAGCTACTTTGACCCCATGGGAAACCTGTTGCTCAGACTTTTTACTCATATGAATATGAACACTTGGTGACACTCCGGAATGAGTCCTTTTTATGTACATCATATTTACTGTAAGTGTTTTTAACTTTAGGAAAATATGGGCTAGGGAAAAAGTTTTTAAGACGTATAGAAAACTTTCGAAAAGATTTATATTGATTTCATATAAGCGTTATCTTATGACCCCTTCAATAGATATATTCATGTAACATGAAGATGTGCGGGAAGAAAGGTGTGTGTGTTATGGTGCTCCGTTGGGTTGTGGTGGAGAGTAAAGTGGTCTGTAAGCTCACTGTGACCAGTTCCTAGTCACCAGTGGTCCCAAATCCAAGAGACAGATTGAATTTATTACTACTGGCCTAAAAGGTAACAAATACATGCAATATAAAGAGGGAGATGGCACTATTATTCCTAGATGGATTGCTTTTGAGCCTATCTTAAAAGGCAATTAAATGGAATAGATTGATACTGTGAGCAATATCATTATATCTTCATATTTAAGTCAAAGCCAAAGTAGAATACACTGGTAGCCCTCAATTCTGTGGAATAAAAGTAGTCTGGCGTAAAGACCGAATGGCCATGAGCAGTTTAATGTATTACAGGCACGTTGGGGTGGTACATTATACCTTTATTATTAGTGGTATAGGTTGATCATGTATGCGCATTGATTTCTGGACCATGTTTAAATATGCTTCACCTATTTGATGTCCTTGTGTGCATGTAAAAATATCTTTATCAGCCAAGACAGTCGATAGGGAAGTTGGGATGCCACAGAGGGCAGAAGAGAGGTTATATGAGGTCATGTAGAACGACTTTTTTGAGACAGTGTCCTCAGATCCCCTCCTCTGTAGACACAGCCACGCTAAACAATAGCCAGCTAGGAAATTAAACACAAACACAGTCCCCGTGGCAACTCCAGTGTCACCACAGCAGATCCTCTCATCACCACGGATACTCCAATATCAAAAGAGCTGCAGTGCAGTTAAAGATGATCTCACACTCAGACATCAACAAAGGCTTGTTATACAGTTGCAATCTTAACATATTAAATGTGTAAGATGGTTTTGAAAAGCTATAATTTAATAACGCTGATAAATGAATACACAAAACAGTTCTTGGCAACATTTTTTTTAATGGTCTGAGAAAAGATCGACAGAGCAGGGTTTAAATTTAGCTTATCAAAAAATGAATGAATAAATAAATGCGCAATGACACAAAATGAAATTTAAATAAATAAATGCAGTTTTTTTTATTTATAGGTGTTAATAGATTTATAATGTTCATTGTCTATGGCCCAAAGGCATGAATCAGTGACATTTCAAATAACTGTTGTTCCAAGAGTAATCTCCAAGGGAAAATGGTGCCAAAGCAAAGAGAAGATTTAAGTAAATGACTGTGTCAGCCTCATTTATTTGTGACATGACTGCCAGAGGCAGAGCCCGAGGGTAACCATTAGGACTTGGACCATAAAGGAGTCAAATGTAGAGCTATTGCTGAAAAGTTAGTATGTAATACAGCAACTTATCAGCAAAGTGTTCCCTGTGGAGAAATAGAGAGAAGGAGGGAGAGGAGGAGGAAGGCATTATGGGAAATGAATGCCATGCACTTGCACCCTAGGCCAAATGCATCCACTCCATTAGGGTTATTATCCAAAGCCAAAAGGATCATATAAAATGGTTGGTCAGTGTCACAATGTAACAGATAATCCCAATCTTATTAGGTTATAATCTATAATTTATTTGAGGCCACTCTATTTATACCCTGGAGCTCATGCTGGCCCTGAGAGGAGACATAACACAATTTATCACTGCAATTTAATTAAAACCATTGCACTTACGTATAATTACATTTATTTACAAGTGCACGCATACCACACCATTTCCCTCTGAAAATAATTTTCATTCTGTATATTTATAGATATTAAAATATGGTGTATTTACCAAGACACCATAGGGAGATGTAAGTGAAGATGAAAAGCAAGACTGAATTAATTAAATGACACTAATGTAATACAGAACAGAGGATGTGAGTCGGAACAGTTTGTAAGGTCTGCTAGACAACTGGCGCAAGTCCCCGCGGGAGAGATTATGATGGGTTCTGTGTCAGTCAAACGGGGAACACAATAACTTCTCTAAACAGAGAAGAATGCAGCCTGAGGCACAGCACAGCCTCTGCCACGGCCTTTTCCTAAGAGGGGACCGCAGCAACCCTGGCCCTCACAAAGAATGCCTGTAATGGGCAGGTTGGCTGGGGGTGATGCCGGGCCTGGGTTCTGCTCTGCAGTAGGCCGGCTGCTATTGTCGGCGAGTCTCAAAGATGCAGTGAGGAGGCACGGGGAGTTTGGAGAGGAAGGGGGAACGGGGCATCGGGGGAAGGGAGATGTTTTGAGGACCTTGTGAAAGCCTTGTGCCATTGTCTGGGTATTACAATTGCACTTTTTCTAATCCTTTGTGCTCTCCTGTTGACAGTGGATATTAAGTAAGCAGTCGGACATGGAAAGGATATGACTCCCTCTTCTGTCCTTTCCCTCTGAGGCCGACAGGAAGAGGGCCACAGGTTTACTCACTGCCCGATAAAGTGAGGATCCAAAAAGGCATTAGAAGAGATTATGCTAAAAAGAATAGGGTGGAAAGGGTGGAGCACAGACCCAAACAAAGACTGAAGAGGGTTGCATGTAAATGAGAGAGCGAGAGAGATACTACAAACAAAGCAAGAGAAAGAAAAAGACTTTTTGCATCATGGCAGACACTTTCTCTGGTTCCTCAAACAGATGCTGAGGCAGATGGCAGCGAATTAACAGAAAATGAGCGAAGAAGAAACGAGAAGGCTCATGACTGGTCCAGGGAGGCAAAACATTAAAAATAAAGATTAAAGTGTGTGTGAGTATTTGCGTGTGTGCACTTCAGAGAGGAAGTCAGTGAATACAGTAGGTGATCGTGCCCATATTTGTGTGTGTGTGAGCAGAGCAGGAGGCAGGCTTGTCCTGTTAAAACAGTAGCTCAGCTGGGGAAGTAAAGAGAATGGGTGGAGGAGCAGTGCTCAGAGCTACACTGTGCAATAATAATCAGAGGCATGAAATTACAAGGGTGATATTTGTGGGACCCCAGGGTGTGGTGTGCAGACTCTCCTGGAGCTCACCTGGGTCTCCCATCACATAACCTATTTGGGCCCACCATCATTAATAATCAGAACAGCAATATATCCACACCACATACTGTATTATCCCAGCTAACAAGGAATGTTCTCAGAACATTGGCTAATGTCCTCTAAAAGTTCTCTTCAAGTTATTAAAAACATTATTACATTACTATATATATATATAGCCTATATCAAAAACATTATTCTTGAGTTGTTAGTGGTACGTTTACAGAATTAAAAAAAATGTTTATAACTTCACCTTAAAAGTTGCTTTGGATAAAACGGTCAGCTAAATGCCTAAATGTAAATAACCAAGCAATATCATTATCACAACATCAAAAACCTGGACCTTTTTAACATTCTTAGAACATTCAAAATAATGTTTTTACCTTTTATGTTGCTTAATGGAAACGTTAGGGAAACGTTCTTACGATCTCATAAATTGTTAGCTGGGCAGCAGAAGCCAGAATTCTGCAAGTTGAAGGAGCATTTTTGCCCATTGCAGCTTGCTGTTCCTGTAGCTCAGTTTGTATAGTGCTGCATTAGCAGTACAAAGGTCATAGGTTCAAATCTCTAAGCACACATGTACTGAAAAAAATGTGTTTTGAATGTGCTGCAAGCTGCATTGTATAAAGTGTCTGATATTTATTTTTAATCAACATTTATATGGCATGGACCAACAGAACCAGCAGTGAAGCATGAAAATCAATCATCAACTAGCTCAGTTAAACTGTTAAAAGCAGAGGGTAGCGCCCGGTCCTGTTCCAGTATGTTTTAACTCCTGAAAGATGAAAACAGATGAAAGGTGATGAGAGAAAGAACAAACCTGCCTTTAGTGTTCCTGTAGCTCAGCTGTCGGTTCGATTCTCAGGGAACACACTTACTGATCAAATATATAGCTGAAATGCACTGTAAGTTGCTTTGGATAAAATCATTTGCCAAATGCATAAATATAAATTATACTTACAAAATGTCAAAAATTCCTACACAACCTGCTTTAAAACAGAAGCAATTAGATTTCAGCACTGAAGACATTCAGATGAAAATGACCTTCAGTTAATGGTTCCTTTCATAAATGGGATCTCTGAGAGGACCTCATCTTCCCTGTAAAGTAAAAGATCAGGGTGTTATCAGTGTAAAACTGATAATAACAGACACTGAGTGCTCTCCTTCTGCTCAAAACAGCCACATATTTCCACTCCTAAAAGACCTAATGACAGCAGGAAAGAGGCACTGTCGGCTCTGCTCTGACAATGTGCTGAGTGGACATAATCAGCTATTGGCCACATACACCTTGTCTTCTGTAGTTTATAGGAGAGGCATGCCTCTAGAGTCCTGCTGTTCCACATTCAACAGGCTCAGTGGCATTGTGAGGAAACAGAGTGATGCATTGAATTTTATTAATAAGATGAATTTTGAATTAGTACAGTGAATTCTTATGTATTTGTAAGGATTGTACACATTTTGCTGCTGGCTCGGCTAACAGTAGTTTCCTAACATTTCCATTAAGTAACAAAAAAATTATTTTGAAAGTCCTAAGAATGTTCAAAACGTCCATTTTTTTTGTATTTGTCCATTTTGTAGATGTTGTATTAGCGTTATGGCTTGATTATAGGCACATTATTTAATGTTTTTTTAATTCTGTTAATTCTAACATTATATATTATATATACAAATAACATTAAAATTATATAACATTAAAATATATAACATTATATATACATTAAAACATATATACATGTATAATATTAAAATAACATTTTAAAGTTCTAGTAACATTACTGCAAGAAGGCTTTTGATAACTTTGAGAGAATTTTTCGACAATGTAAGCCAACATTTTGTGAATGTTCCCTGTTAGCTGGGGGCCATTTTGAGTTTCTAAAGGTAAGTTAAATGTTTTAATACAAGCCTTTGATGTTATAGCTCCATGCAGATGACATGAGGTATGATATAGCCACATTTTGCATTAAAACAGACTAAAACCATACCATTTTGCCCTGATGTTTTAGGCCCTCAACAATGACTCCCTCCAGTTTGGAAATACAAGCAGGCTCATTGGAGACCTGCAGATTAAGTGCATATTATAGCAGCCATTTTATCAGACCCACAATGCTTTCCTGGAGGCCGTCGATTTTCCCGGGATTATTGCCAGTTGGGCACTTTCTCTGTGAATGTGCTGTCATCTCAGGGATCTGAATGAGTTCTCAACCCGCTCTCATAATCACTTCACGAGACATTTCCCCTGAGTGCCTGAGTGTCACCACCCCATTCTGCTGATGGAGGCATCTTTCATAGAGACACAGCATAGCAACCAAGGGAGAGATGCTAAATGAAGGGCAACAGACTACAGACATTGCAGAGCATGACCTGCCAGGCTTCGGGTTCACATCCATGTGTGTATGCTGTACAGGTGAGGCTGAGGGACAGATAATGTAACACTGATATTAACAAAGCAGTCAGTTACCCAGCTAACAATTTTAAGTTGTAAGAATGTTTCCCTAACATTTCCATTAAGTAATAAAAACAATTAAAAAAATATTTTTAAAGTTTTAGGAATTCCAGTCCAGTTTTTTAGATTGTAGTAACTTTACTGTTTGGTTATAAGAATAACATTATTCAAACTTAATTCTGTAACGTTTTTAAAACATTTCACTAACAGCTTAAAAATAACATTTTTGATATATATGATATATAATGTTAAAAAGTTCTACTAACATTACTGCAAGAACGTTTTAACTTTGAGAGAACTTTAAGAGAACATTAGCCAATGTTCTGTTTCCTGTTAGCTGGGTGTGTTCATACTGTACAGGCAAGGCTGAGGGACAAGGTGAATGAAATTCGAATAGACTAAAGGAGGTGAAATCTGTAAAGGGCATTATTTGTATCTATGTCCCCATTAAAATACGGAGTAATGGGCTGCTAAATAGAGTTATAGCACATATAGTACAAGCTAGCCGAAGTGGGAAGAATGCACTTTGTCTTTAGACATGAAAACAGCAGCAGCGGTGTTACAATTCCATCAGGGCCACAGTGAAATTGCTGTTTTTACATTTCTGTATCATTTTTGCCCATAAGAAATATGGATAACAAATAAAATATTCAGGCCTATTGTCTGATTTATTTCTTTTATTATCCACAAATATCAGGCAGGCAGTTTAAAGGATAGCTCGCCTCATTCGGGGCCCTCTCGCTGGGGCCTCACAACCTATCAACTCTGCCTGCATAAACAGGTCAGGATTGTCTGAACATTCCAATATGTTCTACTTTAAGCTTTCAGCATGCAGAATCTCTAAGTAGAGACCGAGAGGAAAAAAACGAGGAAAAATATCCTTGGGGGAATAATGGAGGCTGCTATCTCTCAGATGACAAATGTATGCTGAATGTCCTAAAATTGAGAAACAAAAATGGTATTAATTTTCAAATAACAAGGACCAGGAACTTCTCAGGTTTTCTGGCATTGTCTAGTTAAGAAGCTGTGCTTCTAGCCCTTGAGTACTGTAAGGTTTTCTATTATTTGTTTAGGAGGCAGCAGGGATTGGTTAGGCTTGAAAGAGGGTTGTCTAGTGTCTGTGTTGATGACACAGTGGGGCCCATGAGCTCTAAGTAATTGACCATTAATGAACTACAAAAGAGTGCCCACTGAGGAATAGCCACAAGGGCTCATGGGATATCATAATAGAGGCAATGAAGAGGTGTGGCTTCAACCCATTAACATTACTCCCAGGACTACAATAGGATTTTAAATAGCCAATCAATAAAAGACATCATGATGTTATGCTAATTACATGACCTTTAGATCACAGAAATCTGTGGAAAATAAGAAATCTGTGCAAAATAAATAAAAAGAAGCTGATCACATTGTTAAGCCACACAAACAGCTGGGGTGCTTATTTGATGTTTCAGTCCATAACTCACATTATAGAAATAAATTCAATTTTATGATGCTGTAACATCACAATAGTACTTTTGAGCCATAGTAAAATATTTATATTTGTTTTGTTCCAAAAATTGATTATTGTTTATTTGCAGTTTTTCTCTATTGAAGATCCTAAAAAGAGAGAAAGATAAAACAGGCATTTAGTTGCATTTTTTCAAACACGGACAAGGGCATCACAAATTGTGTCTGACATTTACTATATAGTATATTACAACAGCTTTAGTTGCATATGAATCCTACCCCCAGTCAGTTTTACTTTTAATTTTTCCACTAGGTTATACGACACTATGAAACACCACTTCTATACAAATACCAAGTAATGTCCTTGAAGGCTAAATAAAAAATGGTTCATCATTGGTGAACAAATGGCAAGAGAAATTTATGGCCGCTGATGTCCCTTATCATTACTGTAAAGTACGGAGTAAAATTTCATCAGAACTTTCAGGGAAATAAATAAATTTGGCCCTCTGACCTTGAGGAAAAATGCCAGAGCGGCGATGATGGCCCCTCTCTCTTTCCATCACCATCTCTCATTCGCACCGTGTTTCCAGACATACAGGCAGTCTAAAGATATTCCACCTTGATTCGCTCTACACTCGGCCCCTGGAGAGAGACGGCCCCTGTGCCGAGACGCCCTATGCTGCCCAATCTCAGGCTATGGGAGAGGAAAGGAAATGACAGCACAGGAATATGCAGTGAGCCTCACTTTAAATCAAGATAAAAGACAGAAATGGAAAATAATGGGAGGAACATACCCCCGAACGGTTCAGTCCCCTAATGGAAACACATGGCTGAAGGCTGAGGTGTTGTCAGCAGCCTGCGCCATGACATTCCTTTTTGATAATCTGGCCTGCCATAAAATTAGAATAGCAAATACCTCCTGACAAAGATGCATGTTCCTCCTCTATTGTGCCATCATAAAAAACTCGGCTGGTGACTCTGAACGCCACAAACTTCA
Organism: Chromobotia macracanthus; assembly: GCA_036877525.1. Classification (NCBI taxonomy): domain Eukaryota; kingdom Metazoa; phylum Chordata; class Actinopteri; order Cypriniformes; family Botiidae; genus Chromobotia; species Chromobotia macracanthus. The sequence goes on from JAZGTH010000672.1 coordinate 8,798, forward strand.
ATTTAAATTTACAGCGCCGCAAAGAAGAAGTGATATGCACTCAAAAATTTTAATAACCTATTAAGTTACGACTTCAATTTCATTTTATGAATATTTTCCTTGGGGAGCACAGCTATCACCAGAGAAAGATAGAAATTTAAAAAAGATAAATAGTGCCATTAATCTACAACATTTCTCTTCCATTATCCTTGAGATGAGGAGTTATTTTTGCTGAGATCCTTACGTAATTAGCTCCTTACACTTGATTCACAAGCCAGAAAATGACCATGTTCAGAAAATTAAAAATTTGTCATTAAGTGGAATTTAACATAATACCATTTATCTTTATATAGTCCCCAGCTGACAAGCGTCTGTGAGGGAAGTTGATCAGGCTTCAGTGGTAAATGCTTCAATGAAACAAATATCTCAAAACAAAAGCAGAACCCTTAAGCTCTTGCATAAGAATATAAGTAGCCTACTATTCCCCAGCTAACAACTGTAGGTTGTAAAAATGTTTCTCCGTTTCCATTAAGTAACAAAAATTTTAAAAACATTATTTAAAAAGTTTTAGGAATGTTCAAAATGTCAATTTTTTTTATGTTATACGTATAACATTATTGGTTGGTTTAAGGTTTAAGAATGTTATTCAAATGTTTTTAATGCTGTAACATTTGAAAAACATTCCACTAACAACTTAAGAATAGCATTTTTGATATACGATATCAAAAGATAAAGTAATTTTTAAATCTTTTTTTAGTTACTTTAGGAATGTTTTTGATAAAACTTTAAGAGAACAGTAGCCAACGTTCTGAGAATGTTCCCTGTTAGCCAAGCTCATATATAAGAGGAATATGAAACTATAACAGCTGTTTAAATGTAAAAGTGAGGCTTTATAGTAACGTGCAAATAATAGAAATAATTAAAATAAGCATAATTTCTAAATATGCACCAAATTACGAAACATACTTGGGGTAATAGTTTAAAAAGGTGATATGTGGATATTTGCCGTATTAAATTATTGGCGAATGACCTCAGATACTTTTTAAATTGTTTTCTTTTATATTGGATTGTTTTCAATAGCAGCAACAACAATATTGCTAATATCTGAATATTTAGTGTCCCTCACTACAAAACTTGTTAGACTTTCAGATGAGAGATAATGTTAGGAAGTTTTTTAAAAATCTAGTTATTGTTTGTCTCTTGGGCATTAAACACAAATTTGGTAAAGATCATGACTACGGATCTCACAGCAGGCTGCCCCATAATATCTAATGGGTCATCAAAGGAATTGTTGGTGGAGAGCACCATTTACTCAAATAGTTATGGAAAACCCCACGAGGTGTCACATGACTCATTACCGCCAAGCTCTTTGCTTAGTTATCAGACTCATATGGCTATTAGAAAGGCAGGTTAAAATAGACAGGCATTTGGCACTCTTCTTATTCTATTAAAAAGCTCAAGCTAATGCTGATTGTAATGAACTGGTGTAATGCACATGATCATAACCATAAAATATACTGCCAGCGTAGCTATAAATACAAAGACCTTATTATCTGCGAGTGAATGCGCCTTTATATTCTTTACAATTATGATTTATGACTGCCAAGCGAAATCATGGCAATGTAGTTTACAACATAAATACGAGTGGAGAAAAAAATCATGTTCCAATAGAAAAAATTGAAATTGGTTTGGTGGTCTCCAATTGACCTGCCTGTTTATCTGAGGGAATAACAAGCCATGACTGGTACTCAGTGAGAGTCCCAGTGTTCATTCTAAATACAAATCACAGGCAGAAATACTCCTGTAGTTCAGGCCTGTTTTATTAGCACAGAAGTAAGAGCTTTGCTAGATTAACCAGATGAGTGTTCCAAAAAGGCATTATAAGCAAGTGTTTCACGCAAGCCTCCATGAAACCTTCCCGATCAGGCATTTTGCCTCACTGAAAATTGCACGTAAGGCCCTAAACAGCGATGCATAACCAGTAGATTTAAAGCTGTTAAACTCATTTCATAATAATATGTGTGACTATGCTGGCAATCAATCATGATGGGGAGTTTACGTGTCCTGATGTTGAATTGAGCCATTGACCTCAATCAGTCCATGTGACAAATGTTTAGAATTACAGTGAGAGTTGATTAATTTTACATGAACTCTGTTGCAAAGGAGGAAATACATTCGTTGCACATAAGGGCTAACTTCACTGTAGTGAATTGCTCTGCCAAATTCAGTGTGGGTGTGCTGTCTGAAGACTGGAGAGGGTAAGCTCTCAGTCATAATCCAGGAGCAATTTGAATGTAGTTGTTTCTCAGAATGTGGAACAAACCCAATTTTGCCCACAAACAGGAAAAAAAAATGCAGGTGACCCTACAGATTTAAAAACAGCATAGAGTTTATTCAGTGATGCCAGATTAGATGGCTCTCAGACTGACTCTATTTATCTTACACAAAAATAAGTTTGATATGGTAATAAGACTACATTTATTTTAGAATTATTAATAAAAACGCCCATACATTCAGTAAAAATGAATGGTTTATTATAGACACCTAAAACACAGCACAAGTAAAAAATAAATGCCTGTACACTGAACATCACCAACCCCCCCAATACCCCCTTCACCTCACATTCACACCTGCCGTTACAAGCTCGCTGCCTGTGGCCTGAGTGCTCAGACAGGCTGCAGAGATGAATGGAACATCCACCATTTGGTCCTCATTACATTTGGCCACAGAAAATGGATTTTGATTTTTGTCACAGCTGCTAACCTGCTTGGGCCCCTTTCAGGAAGACTTGAGGAAACCTGGTTTATGACAGGATATAATCAAAATAATATATTAAAATATGTAAAAATTTTAACAACAAAACTGAGTTTTTAAGAATTGCTTAGTTATAATATTTATTTACTTAAAGAGGTAGTGTCATTTTAAACCTGTATGACTTTTTGCTTTTGAAATGCACAAAGAAGATATTTTGTATGTTAAATGTTGGTAACCAAACAAACATTGGCATTTATTGAGTTCCATTGTATGGGCACAAAACCACAGAGATATTTCTCAAAATATCCTCTTTTTCTACCTCACATAGGTAGGAGAAAAGTCATGTAGTTGAACTATCCCTTTAATTAAGAAAGGTTGTAAAACTAATTTATTCTAAAACAAATATTTCATATTCTTCTGCCTCTCTTTTTCTCTTCACTGCTTACATGCTACTCACATCGATTCGGCTCCCAGGGGCCCAAACCAATTTCTCTTGTTTTCTGCCTGTCTCCTGCCTGAACCTGCACAGCCATCAGACCCATTAATCCTTCCACCCAAGATGACTATGACTGATCTGGCCGCTGAACAATCAATTTGTATCTCTCTCACTCCTTTACTCATGCCTTATCTTCTGTGGAATAAAGAATATCATGAAAAAGTGTCAATGGTAACAGTTTCACAACGGTGAAGTAATAGAGTAATAAGACAATCACAGTTTGACCTTGGAAGACAACTAATTCATCTGCTCATCTGTCTTAATTATTTCACTCTTCAGACACGAAAGAGAAATTATGTGAGTCATTCAAACCTCTGAGGCCGACACTTTCTATTGTATTGTGTTTTACAGGATTCAGTGTAGCCCAATAAACACAACCCTGAAACACAAAGTTAACCCACAGCTCATAAAATAATTAATAATGAATGCAGTGGAAACCCATTTTGAATACTACATTTTGAGGACCAACGTTAGAGCCATGGCTGTTTTTTGTTTTATAAAACCATCTCTCTTGTTCTCTCTATACAGCTAACAATTTAAGGGTTATAAGAATGTTTCCCTAATATTTCCATTAAGTAATAAAAATAATAAAAATTTTATTTTGAAACATAGGAATGTTTAAAATGTCCAGTTTTTGGACATTTATGAACATTATTGCTTGGTTATTAGTTATACAACTGTTATTCAAACTTTACCTTTAATAACTATTTTTAAAACGCTCCATTAAATAACTTAACCCGCTTTTTGATATATGATATATATAATACGAAAAAAACTTTCTACTAATGTTACTGCAAGAACATTCTGGATAACTTTCAGCGAACGTAAGTCAAAGTTCTAAGACTGTTTCCCATTAACTAGGTCATTGGCATGTTTATTTTCTTATAATACCTGCTGTAAACTGACAACATCACTTTACAATGGATTTGACTCATTCTGTGTCTTTGAGTAAGAGCCTTAATGGTTTCATTGCAGATTACTATGCTCATCTAGTGAAGAGGAACATGAGGCCAGAACCCCCTCTGAATGGTGAGGAGCAGAAGGTAGGGTCGGCCATGTCTGGGAAAAGCTGCAGAGGAACATTTGTCAGAAGACGGTGACAAAAAGAGGGTGGAGGGGTGGGGAGGTAGAGCTCCTCACTATTCAGAGACAATTTGTAAGCACGGGCTGTTGAAGTCAGGCCAAAGACTGGCGAACAGCTGGAGCCCCTCCATGATTGATAAACGTCGGCCAAGAACTTCATTTCGATGTGAATGAAGACAAAAGCCCGACAATGTTCAGCGAGTGTGTAATGTTAGCTTCATTAAGTGTCAGCTCTGGACATGCCCTGGCTCTCAGATGTGTGCCTGAGAGATGCCAGAGGGAGGTCAGGACCCATGCTAATTACCATTTCAGCATAAAACCCTCTTTTGTAGCTCAGCAACTATTGATTTTCTCTGAGGATCATAATAGTATTTGTTGTACATTATAAAGATATACAAATGTACCAATTTAATACACAACATAAAAACAGCATATTTATATTTACATGAAAATGTTCGAATTTATGACAAGTTATTTTTCGTATGAAATTAGGTTTGTTTTTTCCTAAATGGTCGGGATTTGAAAGACGTGTTTATGGTTGTTTCATACTTTCACATTTCATAATTCTGTAATATTAATTGATTTATTGAATACACAGCTGCAACAGCTACAATGCATTTAAAGGTTCGTAGTAACATTTACTCCACAATCAAGACATCATTAAGCCACTCCTGCTTTAGCAGACTTCAATATTCTCTTGCAGTAAATAGTATTACAGTAATCGTATATTTTGTTAAAAACAGTATAGAGTTATTTCCAAACTGGCACTGTTCACATACAAATTGATTGTGGGGATACACAAACTTTTTGTTAATAAAAATACAGGTTTATGCATTTCTCACAGGCAGAAAGACTAATATGTAAACCTTCTAGTGTACACACAGCAACAAAGCTCATGTCAATGTAAAATAAAATGGCTTTTTAATTTTTTGTTTGTGTTTGAGTTTTACTTATTTTTTGACCCAAGCAACTAAACTATAATGACTGGGTGTTTTAAGCAGTTAACACAAGTTGTTTATTATTATGAAATTCTTTCGATGTTTTAAAACAAACATAAGGTCATTCACGTCATGTTATAAAAACAGAACATATTTCAATGTTACGCTCTTTGCATGCACGCTCCAACTGCCTAACTTTTGCAAATGTATGCACTTTCCATAAGTTTAGCTTAATAAAAATACTTTTAGACTCTCTTCAAA
>JAZGTH010000673.1:0-13954 GCA_036877525.1 Chromobotia macracanthus
TGATCAGCAGCTCTCAACAAATCTTCAAGCCCTCACACGTGTTACGCATGTGTGGATAAACTCAGTCAACATTCACCTGAAGGTCTTCACATAAAAGTATCAGAAGAATGCAGAAGAGAAAAGCTGACCCAAGGATTTGGCACAAATCTGGCCCTGATCGAATCTGATCCTTTGATTTAAAGTAATCACAAGACAAGAATTGTAAAGATTGCAACAAAATGAAAGGGATCATGCCGGAGTTACGTAACAGGCCTTGCAAGGAGACAAACTGAATGGTCTCTGTGTAGATGGATACAAGAAGGATCATTAGGAGAGGAGGTCTCCAGTGAGGTAAAGCCACTTTTGTGCCAGGACTGCAGAACAAACTCGTGGGAAAGTGCCCAGTCGTGCAGAGCTGATTAATTCTCTGGAGGGATTTATCACTTCTGTATGATGGAGGTCTCTCTACCTCAAATGCCCCCAAACCCGGGACCCACCTCCAGCCAGTCCCCTCCTCTGACCCGCAGCTCTGTCGCTCTTATAAAGCCGCTGCGCCTGCAGCTCCAGTGCGCACTCGCAGGCCGCGGAGAGGTGGAGCGCACCTCGGCTGTGACAGGCTCGTCATTTGGTGACACGGTTCAGTATTGAAGATGGCACTTCAGAGCACCCTTCAGTATCTGGGTCGTAAGATCTTGCTCCAGGAGACTTGCAAGCGGATGTTCTTGCAAGCCCACAGGTTGCACAGACCAAGCAGGCAGCTCTCTGGAGATCGCGGCGCACAGCCCGGGCTGCTCCTGGAGCGCAGGGCAGAGGCAGCCGTCCGAGAAGACCAAGCACAGAAGACCTCAAAGAGATGCCCCGGACCGAGCACCACCGCCAACCTCATTGAGTTCTTCTACAGGGATGGGTTCCAGTCGCATCCAGATCCAGGTTGGTGAAGATAACACAGTACTGATATTATATAAATATATATATATAATTAATATTATATATATATTATTTAATCCCAGACAGACCTCAAGAATCAAATCAAATTACGGAGGAAGAGATAAGATTTCACTCTCAAATACAAAGTAGAAAAGGAAGTCTGCACAGACCTCCTCTGGGGCAGAAAGCTTTTTGCTTTAAAACATCATTATTACTCACATTGAGCTTGCATTATAATCATATTTTATTTCCCCGTCTACACCACTGCTGGAGCTATGTGTAGTACTTGTAGCAATGCCAACAATACAAATGAATCAGTGGTCAAAGAGCATAATTATTACCGAATACAATTCAATTGTTTCTGCCTTCTCCAACATTAAACCTGATAGACTTTCTAATGTGATTTCAGCAGTTCCTCTTCCTCTCATCTCAATTGCACATTTTGTGGGGTGTGTGTGTCTGCTTCATTCAAATCATGAATTGAAATGGGTGGTACGAAGATATTGTCTTCCGTTGCTCTTCCTGGGAAACTTGAACCAGGACAGCACTTTGACATTACAGCCTGAATGGATACAACATTTAGGCAGAGATCACTCGCTCTCTCTGCAAAGGGCCCCTATTGTAAGCAGGCGTGAAATATTGCAAATGGGCCATCCATGTGTGTTCCAATACACGCTGAAACAGTTATTTGTGATCATATGGTGGTTGTGGAAACATCATACAGGCATTCTTCAGAGTGTAAAAAAGAGGTCTGAGACAGAAACTTTAAGAGATACCAATAGCATCAATCATTTCTCTAAGCTAGACAAACAGCATTGTGTGGACAGCACCCCCGACCCATGTGCACATATAGGTTTATACATATAACAACAACAATACAGATTATAGAACTCAACTTTGAAAATGCAGGCTTTGTCTTACAAGCTTTAGACAGAATTATTTTACAAACCTCATTAATCCATGTACACTTGCAGAACAAATTTACAAAGTAAACTGGCAATTTTAGTTGCATAAAAACAACTGAAAGTAAATGACAAAGAAGCTAGCATTTTAAATGATTAAATGAAATGTTCCATGTAAATCACATCTGTTTTTATGCAGATGGAACATTTGAAGTATGGGAAGATCTTCAAGTCTGGATTTGGACCTCGGCTGGTGGTCTCCATTGCTGACAGAGACATGGTTGCCCGGGTTTTGAGGGCTGAAGGTGTTGCTCCTCACCGAGGTAACATGGAGTCTGGAAGAGTACAGAGACATGAGAGGAAGGTCCACTGGACTCATCTCAGCGTGACCAATCCGCTTTCTGAGGGGCTGGTGCAGTCCTAGTGGTTACAGATCTGGGCTGGTAACTTAACCGTTGTAGATCTCATAAACTATCACCTTGAGTAAGACTCTGAATCCAATGCAGCCAGATCCACAATGTAAACATGGCAAGCCACTTTTGTTTTGGTGCCTGGTCTCTGCTAACAAAAGATAGGCATGTTGACATTTCTGTCTCCAGCGAGGTGAGTGGCTGAAGATGCGCAGTGTTCTCGTCAGCTTGTCATGAGGCAGCGAGGCGTGGCTGTTTTCTCTCTGATGTTAATGCTGTAGTTGCAGATCTGGTGGCCAGAATAAAGACCCTGAGGAGCCAGCAGTGCTGATGATGAACTGTTCTAAACATCATGACTGTTCTTCAAATATGCCATGGAAGGTAAGACATACATTGTATGTATTTGTCAAGATTTTGTTTGTGGTAAAACCTGGTATATTTGAGTTCCCCCAGTATTGTGATATATTAAAGGTGAGGTGGTCTGATTCTCACTCAGCTTTAGTCACTGGTTTGGTTTCCGTTCACAGCAATTTGATTTCCACTTCTGTAAGGATTTTTAATTGAGATGAGAATGAGGTAGCTGTACAATGGTCTTTACAGGTTATCAGAATGTCAAAGCTTTGTAAATGGGCTTATATATTAATCAAATATTAGTCAAAGCTTATATATTAATCGTGAAACTATAGTGTTAATGAGATGTTTCCCCAGAAAGTTTTATAGAGTTAAAGCTCTTTTCTAGGTGTGGAGCCATTTTGTGTGAGACCGTCTGGGCTGCCTGGAAGACCAAATTCCCAAGATGAGTCAGGAATACATTGCTGCTCTGCGTCTCATGTTCAGCTCTTTCAAAACTACCATGTATGCAGTGCCATTCCCAAATGGCTGCGTCCCATCATTCCCAAGCCCTGGGGGGAATCTCTGCAGCTCGTAGGATGGCCTCTTTAAATTCAGTAGGGGTAGAGGAAATCGTGATGGGTCTTTTGTTCAGATTTTTCTGTGGCCTTTCTTATCTTTATATATTTGTATTTTAGGCCAGATCCATATAGACATGAAGCTGTCAGAGATTAAACAGAAGATGGGAAGGTGAAGAGATTAAAGGAGGCTTGTTGGCTCACATGCTGGTCACCAGGAGATGAATGTGGAGGAGATCATAAACATGGCAGAAATGCTGTTGGCTGGAGTAGACAGGTAAGAACCGGCCCAGTAGCTATAGTATTTACAATAGCAGTTTAAGTCAGTGGTTCTTGATGGGTAGCTCCTAAAGCAATATGGGCGACAATGTGGTCTGACAGGGTTGCAAACAGAAGCAAAAACTGCTAAAGGTGAATAATTAAACTTACCATAAACTTGTTTGTAGTTAAAATAGCAAACTGTTTAAAGAAGGAGAAAACAAGTCCCAAATCGTTTGCTGTTGATGTTAAAGGATGTGTCCTTTATGTGTGATGATGTGTGTTGGTTAGCCAAATTAGTCGGATGCTATTGTAGGCAGTGTGTGTAATGTATTCAAAAAACCATAAAGTTAACAGCATAAGGTAAAGGAACATACCACACAATATAAAGTGAAGGTGGACATGGATTTGGTATTGAGTTGGTCCTGCAGAAAACCCACTTTTGAACCACTGGTGAAATATGACCTGTTAGCCATGCCTTTATTAAAGTGATGCACGCTGCCTTCAAGATGTGTGCATGTGGTGATTTAAAGAGACCAGAATACATGTGTATTGAGACTGCTGGAGAAGTGATCTTCTCTACTGATGATGACAAACAAACCTTCTTGTTGGAAGTGTCAGACTTTATTTCTCTTCCATGAACTCTTTCAAATGTCAGATCATAATGGGTATCTCTGGAAACCGCTGTGTACCTTGACCTCACAATGACCTTTCTCCATATATTAGACCCTAACCACCCACAATAAACTAGACCTGCCAAGACTCTGGTTTCACTGATGTGTCTGTTGGCAACATCTTCTCTTTGATCTTTCTCCTTTTGTAGGATCTGTAGGATTATATTAGCAATCACAAGCCAAAATTTTTAATGTTCCCTTATCTGTCTATCTCTCTGTCTCGCTTACTTCAGGTTAGAAATTAGTCTCTCAGAAAGGGACAGGAAGTTTCATGAGTTCACTTGTTCACATAAACCATGAGCACAATAAAGGTAAATTGGTTTGGTCTCTTCTTACCTCACCTTTGCAGACCTCTTTCACATTATCATGGAGTGTGTATCTTCTGGCAAGACACCCCATGGTACAGCAGCAGATCTTTTTGAGGAAGTGGACCGTGTGCTATGTGGGCATGTCCCAACCGGAGAGGATGTTGCTAATTTGCCCCTGATTAGGGGGCTTGTCAAAGACAGCTCAGGTAAACCAGCTACATTGCTGTACAACAAATGTTAAATAATCAAACATTACAATACATTCATCATTACCAATCGATCATTATCATTACCATCCGCCAAGCACTTTATGGAAAAAGCAGGCTTTTAAAAGATTTATATATCAAATATATAGGTTTATTTTATCATGGAAATCAAGTGGCAGAAAAATGAAAATCATCAGTACCATCTTACACCATATCAAAAACATATATATAAAACAGATGTACATACAAATATGCGTGCAAAATCCACTGAAAGATTGATTTAAGTCATGTTAAATGCTAGATGTTTTAATTTAGATGAAACATTGTTGACAATGTATAATTTTGCAGGCTTTTCCCTGTTCTCCCCGGAAATGGACGGGTTACACAAGATGATCTAATCATTGGAGGTTATTTCATCCCTAAAGGGTAAGAGTTGTTATTGTGTGATGTAAAGCATATTTATATGCCTGTAACATTAATATTTTGTCAGAACTTGCCCCCTGCAAAGTAGATTTTATTCCTGTTTTTGCAAATCAAGATTTATATTATCGACCTTGAATCATGTTAAAAAATGAACCATTGTTCTGCAATTCGAGATAAAACAATATCATACACCAGCCAATAAGTAATTCCATGACAAAACAACAACTTCCTGTGTTTACAGACTCAGCTCGCTCTGTGTCATTACTCCACTTCCATGGATGAGAGAAAACTTCCCACGTGCAGAAGAATTCCGCCCTGATCGCTGGCTCCGCAAGGATGCTTCTGACCGTGTCGATAACTTTGGCTCCATCCCATTCGGCTACGGCATTCGCAGCTGCATTGGGAGGAGAATAGCCGAGGTTAGAGATGCACTTAGCTCTCACACAGGTGTGTGATGTTATGTATCTTAATAGTCAGTTATAAGTCATAGCATATCAAACTAGAGTGTTACTATCTATCATTGTAACAGGGTGTTGTAATTAACTGTCTGAACAAATGTGGCACGGTTCTGCAATGAATTTTACATTCTCACGTCTAATGGGGTATCTTTCTCTATCCCAGCTCCTTCAAGTTCCACATCAAGTTATCTCCTCAGACCGCTGAGGTGCAGGCTAAAACTCATGGCCTTCTCTGTCCGGGAGCACCTATCAACCTTGGTTTGTGGACAGAGAATAAACTTACACTATGTGTAAATTATAAGCCTTAATTCAAAGACTGTTAGAAGGCATTGTGTATTACAGTGCGTTGTTTAACCTGCTATGTGTTTGTGTTGTTGCTTTCTGCAATACAGAGCAAGGCCAGAATATTGAAAATGTATAGACTTGTACCCTTTTATAAGCTCTTCTAAATTGTATTTGAATTTTTCCTTTGCAATATTGTCAAGACTTTGTGCATAGATGTTTTTCTTATTAAATTGATTTTAGAGCTAAGCTCTTTATTTTACATGGCTAGATATGGTTACACAGACATACAATTAATTGCACACCCAGCCTTAAAGACGTCTGCCTTTAAAAAAGCAGTTCCTACAGTCAACAGAACTGAGTAAATCATATCCACTCCAAAAAGTGTGAAACATAAGTAAATATTGTGTATACACTTCATTAGGAAGATTTCTATTTCATTCCAGTGTAGGCGTATATAAATACCATATATAAATAAGGTATTTGTATAATATAAATACCATGTCGTTGATATCTAGGAGCAGTAATTTTGCAAGTGGTGCCCTGTTTTTGTTTTTGTGTACACTAGCCTCATAGGCAACAGCTGGATACTGGGATATGTTGAGAATGAACTATTTGAGGAGGAAATGAGGTTGTTTTAAAGGGTTGTGGGCCGCTCAGTAATGTTTTTGTGTGCAAGGTGTAAACTGTTTGATATGATGAATAAATGAATTTACATCTTAAAGATATGCTGTGTTATTGAATTGTACGAGGTTTGATATGATGAATAAATGAATTACATCTTAAAGATATGCTGTGTTATTGAATTGTACGAGGGTTTGATATGATGAATAAATTAATTACATCTTAAAAAGATATGCTGTGTTATTAAATTGTACGAGGTTTGATATGATGAATAAATGAATTACATCAGTCTACAGGACTTGGACTGTGTTATTAAATTCTTTAGCAAGAATTATTCTGTTTAAGCACACTGTTTGAAGAGATTATAATCTCTTTATAACTATGTTTTTTGACCACACCATTTTTTTGCCTCTGACAATCTTGGCACTATGTACCATTGACTTGCATAATTGACTTGCATAAAAAAATGCATAATTTCACTATTAAATTCAACATTGTTACACTTAGGCCAGAATTGTTTAACGCCCTTCCTGTTATTTATCTTCATTCTAGTCTGTCCTTTAAACTCTGTAACTACTGTACAAAACAGTAAAAATATCATCTAATGCCTTATTATCCCTTAAATTAACCATGGTTTTACTGGAGTTTAAACAAAAACATTACTATAGGAAACCATGGTAACCACAGTGTAAAACCATGGTTACCACACTTTCATTGTAAAACAAGCTTTAATTTCGTACGGAATATATAAATGCATATCATAAGGTTATCTGGCACCGGATGGCAGGATGATTGGAGAACTGTGGTGAAAATATTACACTTTAAATGCATAAACTGGAGCTGTAGTTACACCGCCTGGCCAAACCAAGGTGAAATATCACCCCATTCACACGTACGCCGTTAACCAAACAGCGCAATCGCTGGATGCTCCGATTGGTCAATAGCGCCACACCGCGCGCTCCGATTGGCTAGAATGTGAGACAGGCGAGTCTCGGGCCACCGAGGCGTCTGGATTTCGCGACGGCCGGTAGATGGCGCTGTGGCGTCGCGGTTCTCCGTGTGTTTCGGTTCGCAGCGTTCACATTTCGTTTCAATGCGTATTTGTGCTCTCCTCGATTCGTTTTCTCACCGCATCCTATCTCTTGTTCTGCGTTGTTATCGCCCGAGTTTGAGGATGCTAATATCGTCCCGCTAGCCTCGACCGCGGCAGATCTCCATCGGGTCGAGCGACACACGCAATGTAAACAAACCCAATTCATCCACACGTTCATCTGCCCGCGACGACCGGCTGTCCCGGACCTGCAGACGGAGATGATCGGGCCGTGTGTACAGGCCCAGGACTGAGATCAAGAGATCAAGAGTGAGTCTTCTTCAGGCCTCCGGTCCGCGGATGAGGAAGTGAGCGGACCGAGCTCACCCAGGCATGTCCCCGCTGTGTATGTATGTATGTCCCCGCTGTGTATGTATGTATGTCCCCGCTGTGTATGTATGTATGTCCCCGCTGTGTATGTCCCCGGTTTTCTCCTCACAAGTGTTGTGAAGTGAACACTTCAGCCCGTCAGATTAACTCACCCGAGCGACAGCACGTCACACGGTCACTGTCGGCCTGCAGAGCTAAACTGCTAACCGTGCGTTTGTAAATGTTATCGTGAGCTTTAGTTGTTTGTGTTAATTGATGATACAGACGAAACCAAAACCACCGAGTAAAGTGCAGCACGGACTTCAGTTGTGTGTCAACGCGCAATCTTACTTGCTTTATTTCGATCTGACCATCATTATGACAGCAGTGCACGCTAGTCAGCTAACCAGCTAGCCTAGTTATTATTTACGTGCCATTAGAGGAAGAAAATGATTAGGTATCACTTATGATGTCGTCATTTTCTCTGTGTTATATGCTATGGATTGTACCCTATATGTAATGAATAATTTGACATTTATCAAATTGATATTTTTATGATATAGTTTAGCTGTAAGTAGATGATTTATTGAAGCCTCGTTTCAGTTTAGATGTTGACAGCTAAGTTGGCTTGAATTTGCTTTTGGTTGTGAGACAATCCATGTTTTACTGATGATGCTGTGCAATGATAAAGCTTTCTAACTGATCATTAGTGGTTTATGGTCACATGTCAGACATGTTTACTCCTGATAATGTAATAAATAGATTTTACTCTTGTCAGGAGAAAGGATCTCATTTCATGGACCCCTTCTTTCCTTCCCTCCTGGGTGAATCGGTGATCTGTCAAAATGGGTATGTTTAAAGTTATAAAACCAAACTAAACAACTAGTTTACTAGTTGTCTAATAACTGAAATGCTGAAATGATTGACTTATGTCATACGTCTAGAACTGAGATGAATTTTTGATCATAATGTCCTGTGGATGAACAGGAGGCCCTGAATTCCATCATGCAAGACCTGGTGGTGCTGCATCGCTCCAGTGCGTCCATCTGGTCTGTCTGACCTGAAGCAAACCCAGGCCTCTTCTCCCATAAACCAGGTCTGCACACCCTCTTCTTTCTTCCACATTCTTAACCCTCTGCAGTTGAGCAACATATGCATTTGCTTCCTCAAAAACACCTGGAAATGAGGTGATTTGATCACACAGGTCACTCGTTTAGCTTAAAAAGAGACACTGTCACTGTAGAACAGGGCGGGAGATATAGCTTAACAGTCTATGTAAGATTCATTTTCTTTTGTCAATCGGAAACATCATTTCAAATAAATATTGTAGCAGTTTACATTCAGAATGTTGAATATAAGTTGACTACAAAAGTTAAAACATGTTTTAAAAAAATAAGAAATGTCTTCAAAGGAAGATAAATGCTACTTTACCTGCATGTACGAGAGCATTTCAATTACTTGGCAAATGGTAGGTAATTAAAATGAATTTAAAAGATTTTATATGGGACTTGCCAGAATATATGTTTGAGTGATGATGCACACATATTGTTGAATCAGAGTTGTAAATCGATTCACATTTACTGACCAAATTAAACGAGCATTTCAAAAGAAAATTAAAATGTAATATTAACAGTGTTAATAACTGCTGATTTTCTAACACCAGCAAACTCATTTGGACAGTACAGTATGATTGATATAAATATGATTACGATAAACGACTACTGTAAAATATACTGTTTATTTATTATTAAATTGATACTATAGCAAATAATACAGATGTTTCATAAACACAAAGCTTTAACAGTGAAGGTATACGTGACCATGTTTGAATGAGGATGATAATATCACAGTCACTTCCTACTGCTGTGAGTCTCACACAACATATTTGGAGAAGTGTATAACTGTATTTTCATCCACAGAATGACGTAAGGGTGAAGTTTGAGTACAGAGGAGAGAAAAGGTAATGGCTTCAAGTCTTTTTTCTGCTCTGCATCACTTCCTGTTTTCAGCACTTCAAACCTGTTCAGCTGAGCCTTGCAGTTGCTTTGCAATGGATGTGTTTAGACAAAGTTACTGTAAGGGATTTATAATGTCGCCAGTGTTTACCACATGATTTTGTAATACTGTGGCACTAGGTGATGTCACATGCTTATTAGCATATTCATGGCGTCATTGGGTAGTGTTTGTGTTCTGACTAGTTTTGGCACTTCAGATCAGTTTTGTTTCTACTCTAAATGTTCACATACTGTATATTAAAACGATTGGACGCCCAATAAAGCCTTTCTCATTTACATGTATTGTATATATATCCATGTACATATGTTTCAGTTGTCAGACATATAACAAGTATTAAATACCTTGCGTTCACGGGGCAGCATCAACGACATTTTGCTACAGAATTAAAGCTAAGGTTTATACAGAAACTCGACAGACTTGTTGCTATGTTCTTGTTAAAGTACATAGCAAAAAATGTTAAAGTGCACTTGTTAAAGTGCACTAAAAGTATTCTTGCCCCTTCGTAAAATTAAGCTGTGGTTACATGGACTATTTTAACAATATAGTCTCTTTAACAATTTAAGTCTCTTTATCACTGTTCCTGGCCTTTCTTAGTTCATAAAAAATATATTAATTTGTGCTCTGAAGATAAACTAAGGTCTTACCGGAACGACATTAGGGTAATTAATGACCGAATTAATTTAGGCTGAACTATCACTTTAAGTAATTAAAGAGAAAATTTGATGTGTTTCTTAAGGATCCTACAGTTCCCACGTCCTGTCAGTCTGGAAGATCTAACTGCCAAAGCTAAGGTTGCATTTGGGCAGAGCCTGGACCTGCATTACACCAATAATGAGGTACAACCATCTAATCACGTTATAATGACCTAGTTGAGTGAATGACACAGTTGTTGTATGTATAGAAATGTTATTTGTGCGAACTGCATTGCAGATTGTATTATAGCTATATCGTGTCCTGTCCATTGACATTTTCTCTGCTGTAGCTTGTGATCCCGTTGAGTACTCAGGATGATCTGGATAAAGCTGTGGAGCTGCTTGATCGCTCTGTGCACATGAAGAGCCTGAAAATCCTGCTGGTGCTCCCTTCCTGCACTCAGGTCAGTGTGTGATTAAAATCCTCTTCATGAAATATCATCCTCATGGTGAGTGATGATCTGAGACCTGGGATATATAGTCAACTGTTAGATAGATAGATAGATAGATAGATAGATAGTCATCTGTTTAATTTTGAACCAACAATTAATTTTCCTATTAATTTAACAAAATATGATGGTTACAGTTTGTATGTAAGTTACATTATGGCAGGCAATATAATTCACAAATCACTTTGTGAAACAAATCACCTTCTTCTCAGACGTTTTAAAGAGCTGGTGTGAGACCATTACATCCCTGAAGATGCCAATGACAAAATACAAAAATCAAAGTTGTGTGATATCAGTATTGAATGGCTCAAATGTAAACATAATTAACTGAATCTGCTTCTTGCTCCTTCAGAACTCCAGTAAGGAACTGTTGCCTGCTCACGAGAACTTGGACAACACCGACTTCAGGGCCTCTGATAGAAAAGAGTATGCTGGCACTCATAGGTGTGATTACAGTATCTATGTATTACTGTTTTCACAGAATGTTCTTCTATATCCTGTAGGCTTGAGATCCTGACTCTATAAATACCATCCTTGTTGTAAGGTCTGTGATTGATAAACATGTATTTTCTCCTTTTCAGGTTCTCAGTCAACAGATCGTAGTTCTCCTCCTCCAGGCTATATTCCTGATGTTCTGCAGCAGGTGGCCAGAAACGGCTCCTTCACCAGCATTAACAGTGAGGGTGAATTCATACCAGAGAGCATGGACCAGGTGCAGACCATGATCTCCCACAAATCTGCTCTAATCATCAGCTGCAGTCTCCGTGCCCTACTCATGTATTCTCTCTTTCCAGATGCTGGACCCTCTGTCCATGAGCAGTCCTGAGAATTCAGCATCAGGCAGCTGTCCTTCCCTAGACAGTCCACTTGATAGGTAAAGTAATACATGCATTCATTTTCATTTGCAACACACTCCAATGTATTGACCAAAATGCATCTTACAGGTTTCATCTTAAAATTCTGATTCACATTCTGTTTTCATTTTTCTGTTTACATCATCAGGATGTCAGCAGGCATCCTGGTACTAGTTTACTGGAACTAAATTGTGTAAATTTGACCTGGGCCAATAAATTGGTTCTTCTGATTGCTGGGGTCAGAACCTGGACATAGTGGGATCAGACACTTTTGTGTTGGTTATGTTCTCTGAAGCACGTTTATATTATCTTTTTTTGATCCTAGTCTGATATTAAAATCTTTACTCCTTGTGCTGAGATCCTGCTGCGTGACCGTATACATACATACGCTCTTACAGAGAGTTCACATTTGTGGTGATAGAAACCTTACACTGATCTCTGTCCCTGTAGTGACACCTACCCTAAATCTCATATGCCTCGAGCCCTGAGCTACCCTGACAACCATCAGGAGTTCCCCGGTAAGCCCCTGCTCACCTTTCTGCTCTCACATCATGTTAAATCTAACTGCAGTTTGTATTGTGGAGTTCTTAAAGATTCTCTATGTCCACTGTGAAAGAAGTGTGTGTGTCTGCTGTTTCCCAGAGTACGACATCCCAGTGTTTGAGAAAACAGGAAAGGGTGGAACGTATCCGAGGCGATATCACATCTCGTTTGGACTGCAGGACTACAGCGATGGTGAGATAAGTGCAAACTCACAAATATGCAAGTAGATGGTTGTTATACCAACATCCACCAAGAGATATTCGCACACACATTAAATACTGACCTGGTGTCAGTTTATTGGTACACTGCCCTACAATGATAATAGTAAACGATGGTAAATTTAAACCATGCATTCTGAATTAAATAGAATCTGATGTTCTTATTGTAATCATACTCTCTGTTTTTCCCGCTTAGGGCGGAAGACGTTTCCTAGAGCACGGCGGACACAGGCTCATGGCTTCCGTTCTCCAGTGAATTTCAGTCCGACAGAGCAACAGAGCCCCAGCACCAGCAGTGGAAGCAGCATCTTCACGCCTGAGCTGGAGGAACCGGGACGCAGGCGCCGTGGCAGTGACATAGAGCCCAGCTCCAACCCCACCCTGTCAGTGATGGACATCAGCCCTCCCAGCCGCTGTGAGTACAGGAGACCAGCTCTCTTCTAGAGTTCCTTTATTTCGGATCTTTTCCTCTGCTGCTGGTCTAATGTTACCCTGCTGTTTGGTTGCTCCAGCATGTTTTAACTTGCTAGCCCTGTTGGTTTCTTGGAAACAGTTAACGTCCAATAGACAACATTGAGTTTGGGTAATCAATGCAAGTGGTGTTTGTTATTTTCAATAATAGTTTTTATGGTAACGTGTAGCTGAAGCTGTAAATATGCACTGTTTTCCTGTAATTTTGCTCCACGGAACAGATTCTTAAATAACTGTAGTGAATTTGATGTGATAATGGTTTTGTGTAGAATGTACATAAAAGAGCAGTGTGCTGCTCTTCTCTATTGCATCTCAAACAGCTCCTCGGGCTCCAACAAACTGGCGTCTAGGGAAACTTCTGGGGCAAGGAGCGTTCGGACGAGTCTTTCTCTGCTACGATGCCGACACCGGCCGAGAGCTGGCCGTTAAACAGGTGCAGTTTGACCCCGACAGCCCAGAGACCAGCAAGGTAAGCAGACCTCTCAGTATTCAGAAAACACTCATGTGCTTTGCTAGGTGAATGGTAGTGTGCACAGACACTTACTGTGCACGTCTGTGCGTGTGTTTGCACGTCTGTGCGCGTTTGCGCGTCTGTGTGTGTATGCAGGAGGTGAGTGCTCTAGAATGTGAAATTCAGCTTCTAAAGAACCTCTTCCATGAGCGTATCGTTCAGTACTATGGCTCGTACGAGGACACACACGACGAAAGAACGCTGTCCATCTTCATGGAGTACATGCCGGGGTGAGTCTGCGTAGCATATACACACATTAAAATGCGAAAAATACCCAGAATGCATTTCTTCGAGTGTTTGGTGATAAATGTGATTCAGTCAGTGGGATGTGTGTTTTGTCGTGAAAGTTGTAACTTTATAAAAAAGAATTGAATGCTTGAATTTTTACATTTTATTTTCAATAGGGCTCCATTAAAGACCAGCTGAAGTAAGTACGGCGCTC